>JBAMCO010000007.1:4647-17569 GCA_037075125.1 Hirtodrosophila caputudis | reverse complement strand
AACAGCAGCAGCAGCCAACAGCAACAACAATAAACGACACCACGACATACACTAACAACACAAACGAACCAGAAGACACAACACAAAACGATCGACAGATGCGAGAGAGCCAAACGACGACGACGACGACAAACGACAACGACAAAAACAACGACAACGAGACGGCGTCAGCTATGTATGTAGCTTGTTTTTGTTATTGGCGCGTCGCAGCAGGGCATAACTGTCTTTTTGTTTTTATTTTTTCTTTCTTTTTTACACCCTTGAAAAATAAACAAGAGGGTGTAATAAGAACTACTCAAGAGCATGTAACTGGAGTATATACTCTTGATTAACACGCGAGAATAGCCAATCATTAAAAATAATTTAAAAGCAATGGTCTTAACAATCGGTATTTAATTATAATGTTTATGCAATATGCTCTGATAATTACATTACTTTAAAATGTAAATGTATATACATATTTCGAATTTTTGAATAGTTTCACGGTGTATCATAGTCGCATATACTATACACTCTTACTTGTTTCTTACCCTGTTTTTCCCAGTCAGGTCCAGAGGCTAGCGAGCCAGCCAGTTAGCTAGATACAATGCGCGAATTAAGCGCGCACACACAAACACATGGCTTAGAGAGTCTAAGACGGCGTTTACATTAGAGACTTACACCTGAGGCTCAGCGTCACAAACGTGGTGTAGTAAGAAGTTCTGACCAAAATATGTATCTGTAAAAGTTTGAAATATAGGAAAGGTTAATTTTACATATTAAAAATTGTTAACTTTAACCAAATATTCAAATTGCATATTAACCCACAGAGATATTAGAAAAGGAAAACAATATAACTACACAAATAAAATTGTAGGTAAAAACAGTTCGTGTAAACGTGCTCTAAGAGAAACGTAAACACGTTACGAAGCGTTGATGTCGCGCTGTTGTCGGCGCTAGTAAAGGCTGTATGCGGGGGCGGTGACAAAGGCACAGTCAAAGAGCGCGAGCGTCGTTTATTAACTGAATGATGGACTACCGCAACGAGATGCGAGCAAATAATAATAATGATCAATACTCACATATACAAACATGCAATGCATATACATATACATAAATACTAATGAAAAAGGTATTTATTGGAATGCAGTGTTTACACGTGTGTGTGTGTATAATTGCATGCATTTATTTGTAACCATGGCGCGTGTGTGTGTTATCAACTGCACTATCGATGTTGATTTTGTTAAAAACGTCTTATTGATAAGCTTGAAAGTAGCTAAACAAAATTCAATACTATCGATAGATTTGTACTATAAAACGTTAATAGTTAAAACATTCCTTGGGTATTTAACGTGATTTGACCATAGACAATTTAAAATTTATTTTATAAATTTATTGCAACAGGTGAATTTATTATTTAAATTTTGTGTTTAAAATAAACGGTTAAAGGCGCCCTTATAAATACGGTTGCCACATATAGAATAGACTGGTACATAAAAATGTACCAAATTTCATCGAAAAAAACACATTTATTTTGAATACCATAAAATTTTACATAACAAGATGAATTATTCATTAACATTTTTTTTATATTGTGGCAGCTAAATTTTAGTAGCAGCACATATCTATTATATATATTTCTAACGACGCATACGAAATTCTACCACTTTTGGTACATTGGTTCTATGGGGACATATGGCAACGATGCGAATAAACAAGAATATTTGAAATATCTGGCAGCCCTGCACCAGAGAAGAACAAACTATAAACCGCTGCATAGAAAGTTAATAAATTGGTACTGACCCCAAATGATTGTGTTTAGAAATTGTGCAGTGCTGTTAGTCATTGCCTCAATATGCAGCTTCATCTATGGCATTGGCTACATCCATCTAGAAGTGGAGCCAAACGCCTGTCGAATGACTTATATGTTTGGCGAACCAATGTTTGCGGTAAGTACTGAAGGGCCCCGTCGGCTTTTTTATTATAGTTAGAAAAATAATATGTTTGCCATGATATATGTATGTGTAAGGCATAGTTAAAGACATCTTTTTAAGTATACAAACTCTTGATGAGCGCTACTAATTGCCATTCTAGGAATATCCATCCGTTTGTCTGGTGGTATCCAAACTGGCTCGGGCCATTTTGCCTTCATGGTAGTACCAATAGCATAAAAGCATTTGCAAATGTTTATTTTGACAAACATTTGTGTTCCTACGGGAAACCTAACTTAACTTATATGTTAAATAATCAAAAAAAAACTTAACTAAACTCGAACTATTAGAGTATTTAACTTCGCCATCATGAAGATAAATTTTCCTTCTTGTTTTGAACTTAAATATTTTTATTTACTTATTCACAGCGCGTGAGATTCGCTGCAAACACTCAGTATCCCAATTACGGCCTGTACTACTACTATGAAGGTCTGCGTCAGCCAATTGATCCTCTTAAGCAACGCATGACTGGCGCACCGGTGATTTTTGTGCCAGGCAACGCGGGATCCTATAAGCAAGTGCGTTCGCTGGCCTCTGTGGCGTTGCGTAAGGCAATGGAACAACATGAGAATGGTATACACTTGGATTATTATACGATTGACTATGATGAAGAATTGTCGGCTCTCTATGGTGGCTATATGTATCATCAGCACTCGTTTCTTAAGCACTGTATATGCACCATACTATCACTATATAAAGAGTCCAGTCCCATTGTTCTCATCGGTCATTCTATGGGCGGCAAACTGGCACAGAGTATGTTAACAGATCCCGAACTCGGACAGCGTATAATATCGATTATAAGCATATCTACGCCGGTGGATCAGCCTGTGCTCAACTTGGATGCTAAATTGGCTCAATTCTATATGGAAACTCAATTACAGCTCAGTCGGACGCGCACTGCTACACAGCCAACGTACAAAACAAATGTATGCGAGAGTCTACACCAGCAGCCGCCCAGTGAGCAACAAAAAGCGACTCAGCAGTTATCCGCAAGACTAGACAATGTGCTGCTCATCTCAACCGGCGGTGGCAATCGCGATCTACTAGTCAGACCTGGGTTAACACATTCCCAATTTAATGATATACATGCCATGGTAAACTTAAGTTCAGACTCAATTTGTTAAATGCTTGTTTGACTCCTTTTTCACTTTAATAGACTTCAGCCATACCTAAAGTCAGTCTCAGCTGCGATCATCTATCTGCTGTATGGTGTCTGCAGTTCATGCAGGCCATCAATCGCTTTCTATTCAGCATTGCCCAGCGGCGCAGCGATGGTAGCGTCTTTTTCGGCAGCAACAAGCAACGTAATTTGCAATCTGCAATTGCACACTTTTTGGTAGGTTGAATTTGGGGTGTGAACAGACAGGATAAATCGAATTATATATAATCTTCCACATATCTTCTTCCACTTTTACAGAAACCCAGATCGCGTCAGCAGAGCGTGGTTCATTTTTCATCAGGCAGTTGGAATGAGGAGCGTCTTTTGGTCATAAACAAGTTCTTTACCACGGGCATAAAGGCTCATTACAATGAGCTGATTACCCTACAACGCCAGGAGCGCTATAAGGTCAGCATGACGTTGCATCGTGGCATCAGCCAGCTGTCAACTAATTTTCCTTTCCATTTCAGAAACTTGCCATTGAGGCATTGAATGTTGAAGATGATGATAATTGGCTTTTCGGCTGCGAGACACAAAAGCATAACGGAAGTGGGGAAATTATGTGGTGAGTTAGAGAAAATACAACTTGAAAAATTATGAATATTTTTAATTATGTTTCAATAATGCAGTCATAAAGCAACGCCGCTATCACATCTCATCCAGCGTCTGCCAAACGCTGACCGCGGACCACGTACCGTGGCCATACTTGACTTGCACAATCTCCGCAAAACGTATCAACAGTGGACGCATGTCTTGGTACGCTTGCCACCGACGAAGGAACGCACTGGGTACAATCTGGACATTTATGATCCCAAGGAGCGTATTGTAGACATACGGATGCCGCGCTGGTATTCCTTTGGACGTCGCACAGCCATCAATGAAACACTGCAGGGTACACTACACTATCGCTTGCGCATATCTGACATAGTCGAACCGTACCAGGGCATGCGAGTATATGTGGATCCCCAACAGTGTATGCAATCTACGTATCGAGTTACGGCCAAAGTATGTGTGCCCTGGGCGGCGGGTTTTGATCGCTATCAAACGTTAACGTAAGTGGCTTCTTCTTGTCAACAAAGTGTGAAATTTACAAATATTTAATATTACTTTCAGTTCGCAAGATCAAAAGCCGGGGCTCTATATTAATGTGCCCACTCTGATGCCAAAGCAATATAATACTACATTGAACCCCATTATTTTGGATTTGTATTTAGATCCGACTTGTCGCTATCGCATTAGGTATGTCTAACCAATTCTTCTGTCTTGCTTACACTTATCTCTAACTCTTTTCCAGTTATGAGTATTCTTATGCGGATGCCTTGTCTCGCATGGTATTAGAATTCTATGGCTGGTTGCCAGCGCATTTGGTTGCTGTGCTTATAATTGTGCTCAGAAAACAATTGAACAAATTTGAAACATGCGACAGCTTTAAAAGCCTTAAACCCTACATTGGCTATCTGCAGTATACATCACTCTATTTGGTTACAGGTGGGCAAATAAGTAGTATTAAATATATGTATTCCATTTCAAGTTATGTCTCTGCTCAATTTGATTTGTGACTTCGTTGAAAGATTTAAATATTAAGTATATTTCAGGATTATAAAACTATTTGGCTAACATTTTACGCTCGTTCATTTACAGGTTGTCGTTTGCTTAAGAAGCTAATAATGAATATTAAATATATGCCAGCACCGGAACCTCTGGATTACAGCATAAACATATCAATTGTAATACAATGTGTGGCCATAGGAATCTCTGTATTGGCCTGTATGATTGTTTGGCTGGCGTTAACCTTCTATGGCAATGCATTTTATCGCTTAGCTATGCGCTTAACACGACTGTCATCTTCTGGATCCAATATAATGATATCTATAATGACCCATCTGCCCATATCTTATGGCATATTGACAATCGGTGTCGCTTTGGGGGCCTGCAGCGGTCTGGCCCTATTGTTGGCATTTGTATTTTACTTTTTGATGTTGTCCAATGCATATAAGGATCATCTCGAGGACTATTTGTGGAAGAAGGCTGTCAAGGTGGTGAATATAGGCAGCGGTACTAATGAAACAACAGAAAATGAAGCTACAATAGAAACTTCAACACAAGTTGAAACAGAGTCCTCACCACAAAATAGCATTGAGGAGGCGAAAAAGATCAAGCACAAGGACGAATATAATGATGATGACGATGATTACTGTGTGGGTCTTAAGAACTTTCCCTACCACATAACGCTGCTGCTACTGTTATTCACACTAATGATTATCAATGGACCTGCCACCTTGGCCTGGCTGCGAAGCCGACGGTGAGTTGTTGTCAATAGCGCATATATGGGAAAATATAGTTAATCGATATATCGAAACAGTATATAACCAGATTATCGTTTAATATTGTCTGATCTACAAGCGCAGCTCACGGCTTTTAATGCAATAACTAATATATATTTTGTATTTATCTCACAGACATGGCATTGACCTACCCGATCCGTCTCTATACACAAACATTATTGTGCTGGGTTCGCTTAGCCTGTTGCTGCAGCTGCGTGCACCCCAACAACTGTAAGTTGGAAATATCCAACACACTCTTAAATTAATTGGAATTGAGTCTATATATAAAATTCATTTCAAATATGTTTAAATTATTTACCAGAACATCAATATAATTTTCCTCTAATTTGTTGTTCATTTTGCAGGCAAGGATACTGGATTCTATCGATTTTATTATATTTATGCGGTGGCTTGGTCCTGCTCTATGCCCAGGCGGCAATATATCGCCTCAACTATTTAATTGCTGTCATATTTGGACTAACTGCGGCCCATCAGTTTATGAGCCGTGTACTAAAGATGCTCTTTGGAAATCCTTAAATGGATGTTCCTTTTCAAAAAGGGATTTATCTTATGCAAGTTTTTTAACTGTAGCTAAAGAAAGTATTGTGTTTAGTGAAATTCTTAGATAATGTTCAGTTTGTGCTGTGTTGGCTAGAAAAGTTAGTTTAAATTTGTTATTTACTGTTTTAGTTTTGACTAGGTTTTTATTAAGTAAAGTTAGTTTTTTGTTTGTTTGTTTGTTTATTTGATATTTCATGTGGACAATACCAAATATGTAACAGCAATAGCATAACTAACCAACAAATACATGTCTGATATAATGTTTAATGACGCTACAAATGACATGACATGTTTTTCTGCACGCTGTGCGGGAAGTCCAAAATTCAGTTTGGATTTTGGATTTGGATTTACAAATCTATCCAAATGGGCGTTTGCCAACAACATATTAATATTATTAACAGACTAACAAGCCTACTTTATGTATATGTGTATATGTAAAACAAGTGTGAAAATGCCCATAGTTATGATATACATACATATAGCATATATATATATATATGTACGCGTACATGAATTAATTGTAAAACTACACACGACTGCATAAATAAGATCTAAATGTTAAATACTAACATAGTTAATGTAACTGTCTACCAAAATAGTATAATACTATAACCAGATTTATATATATATATATACAGTGTAGTATGTTTATTTTAAAGATATATTTAAAACCGTTTATCAGCCTAAATTGTCACTTTCGGTATACCTATATATATGTATATACACATTAACAAATATATATATAATACTTACGTATACCTAGCTTGACATTTAGTATGTATGTAATAAATGTTTGTAACCTTTTGGAAATACAAAATGCGTTTTTAAAAACTAAAATTCGAATTTTCATCAAGAAACTATATAGACAAATATAAAATGGGTACTAAAACAGGAAGGAAGCATCTAAGACCCCATAGAGTAGTATATGCTTGATTAGGAAGAATATCCGAGCCTGTTTGTCCTTATACTATACTATCGTGTAAATTATATTCAAAATTATTGTTATGCACCAGGTACAGGGTGTAGCTTAGTCGGGCTTGTTTCTTATACAGTCATTGAACTATAGCGCCAAAGTAAGCAGCTGAATCTTGTTGGGTAGTGTGTTTTAATTTTGCTTTGCAGCAAATTTGTAATTTATTGCTCTACTGCTTTTTATTGGTTTAAGACATCAACGTGTCGTCCTCAATGTAATGACAGCTCGGCTCTTAAGAGGCCCACACACCTCTAAATGGAACTGGAATCGAGAGTTGATGTTGATACATGTATAGTTTAAACTGGTTGGAGCCTGGGCGTTGTTGCATCAATGCATTATTGCATCAGGTGAAAATCTCGCCACGGTGATACAAATTTAATGTGTTCAATTGGACTCAATTTGGCGATTTGGCGCTACTGGAATTCCATGTACACACATAATCGTATTTGTATATAGACATCGCCATTCGGCTGCTGACTTCAATTTCTCTATGCAAACTGGGTGAGTTTGTTGTATATAGCCCGCACATATGTATCACACCCGCGGGAATTGCTTGATTGATTGAGCTCCATATGGACAAGGCAACTAAAGTTTAGCCTATAGATTCGATAGTTTATGGCATCGCATATATTTCAGCAGCTATGTTAGTGTGGCATGCCACATGCGCACACCCTTTCTATACGTGTACACTGTGTGTGTGTGCGAATTAGAGGAAATTTACGTTGGTATACGTAAGAATTATTTAAAGATTTTGCAGGTTTTTGTTATACTATGCTAAACCCAAGTTATATAATGTTTTTAAAAAATGGGATGTGAACCTATATACCAAGCTAGGTGTCTCTAGATCTTATAGTCTCAGAGCTCTGATGAACGGCATGACAGACAGATGGACACATTTATATTGACTGATCAAGAATACATATATACTTTTTAAACCCTTTACCCTGTAACAGGCAGAAGGAAACGTCTAAGACCCCATCAAGTATGTATATTCTTGGTCAGAAAGAGTAGCCGAGTCAATGAATGAGTCTATCAATCTGTCTGTCCGTCTGTACGAACGCACAGATCACGGAAACTATGAGAGCTGGAGTTGCCCACTACTAGCTGCAATGCCATTGAATAGGTACAGGGTGTAACGTAATCGGGTGTACTCGACGACAGCGCTCTTACTTGTCAGGACTGGAGATGCTTCCTTTTGCCTGTTGCTTCCTTTTTATTAGCAAGTCTTAACTCAGAGCTTTTTGTCTAAGCCAACTCTAGAATTAATATGGCTTAAACCTTTTCGAATTTATATATATATAGAGGCACGTTAATCTATAGTTTAGATAAGGCATAATATATCTTGAATCTCTTACAGATTTCTTTAGATAACACAATTCCAAAAATATATTCAGTTCCCATTTGCCTGCCGTACAAGCAGTGAAACGTTTACGAATGCGACACAAAGTGGAATTGACAACTTATACAATATATATATATATTATATATATATATTCAATCTGCAGTTAAGTTGGTCTTTAGTATTATATTTATTCATATTTCATGCGCAGCAATAACAGATTATATATATAAAAAAAAAACAATATTAATATTAATATTTGACATTGTGTTAAACACTTAACTACATATTTACAGTTACAGTTTTACTTATATAGCACATACACATCATATATATATATATATATATATATATATACATACTTATACATATAATATATATATATATACATATATATATGGACACATAGTCTCGATTATATAGTCAAGTATTCAATAATTTTCTCAATTGTCTTCTACTAGTTCCAGTTAGCGGGCAACACCTCGACTGGATTGGCCAGAAATGTGGGCGGCGGCAGTGCATCCAGGCTATAAACAAATGTTTTTAATTATTTAATTATAGACAAGTGGAGAGAGAGATTAATTGAGTATAACTACAAAATTGATGCAAGCAATTAAATGTGTCCGAAGCTCATAAGCTACATCAAATTGAATTGCTTTATAAACCTGAATATTATGATGATGATATATAGTATATATCTTGTCAAACTTTCAGCATTAGATCATAATATGTGCTTGTGTACGTATCCCAAATTTCATAGGGATACCTTAAAAATTCATACAGAAACTACTACACTTCCTATGTCTATAACTTCTGGATTCGTTAAGCGAAAAGTTTCAGATATTCACTCACCGCATAGGTTGTCCCATCTCTGGCACGATGGTGCGATAATAACGTGGACGAGATGCTACATAGTTGGCTGAGGCGAAGCTGCGCGGATTGGCAATGGGGAAACGTATGTTGGCATTGGTTCTGGTGCGTGGTCTGGTTAGGCGAGCAGAAGCATTAGCTCCAGCCGCAGCAGCAGCACCACCGCCACCAGCAGCAACTGCTCCAGCGCCAGCTGCAGCTACAGGTGCTCCGCCTCCTATGGCTGCGCCACCACCAAAACCAAAGTTGCCGAGTCCACCAAGACCAGTGCCTGGCAGCGGCACCGGTGCCGTATACATGGCCGAAAGTTGTATGGGCACAAAGGCGGGCAAGGATACTGTCAATGGTACACCGGGTGGTGGTCTCGCTGGTGTCTCTGGTGTTGGCTCTGGTTCAGGTTCAGGCTCTGGTTCGGGTTCAGGCTCTGGTTCGGGTTCAGGCTCTGGTTCTGGTGCTGGTGTTGGTGCCGGTGTGGGCGCTGGTGTCTCCGGCTTAGCCTCGGCAGCCTTCCAGGCAGCCAACAACGCCAGCACCTCCTCCTTGGTTATAAGATTCGGCTTAGCAGGTGGCAGCTCAAAACTGGGCACACTGTTCCAGCCGCTACTCCAGCCAGGACTTGGGCTAAACAGCGAACGCTCCCCGCGTCCTGGATACACATACTGAGCGCTAACCAAGCACACGCTGCAGCCCAGGATCAACCCGTACAGCATTAAGGATTGCGTGCCACACTTCAGATTCAGCATGATTTTTGTTGTTGCTGTTGTTGTTGCTTGCTTTGTGTTCACCTGGCGCTGCCCGATGTTAATCTGCGCGTCAATGGGCCGCCAGCGTCTTATATATGGGAATTGGGTTACACCAGCCAAGCGATTCCAGGCTGCTGCTGGTTATTCGGGTGGCCGGAAGCGCGCCCCGTCCAGCTAGGAGTCCAATTGGCATTGGCATTTGGTCAACTGGTTCAAATCGTTGATTAGGAAGCCGAAGACAGCGACAAGCGCATTCGAAATTCGAAATTCAGAGTGCACCATTTAAGGCCGCATTGCATCACAATGAGCTGGATAAACTGGTTAACAATCTACCCAACGCTTTTCATGCCAAACTCTGTAGTCCAGTGTATCTTTCATTATTTACTTACATTTTCATTTCATTTCTTTAGTCTCGCGCGCTTCAATGCAGTTTCATTTTTTGTTTTTGCGACAGTTTATACAAGAAAAGTTTTCCTTTTCTATTGCTATGTTGGTATCGAACTGCAAAACAAATGCCCAATTAATGCCACTTGGTGACTGACACTTGCCACTTGCCACATATCAGTTGCCTAGTCACAGGCATTGTTACAACACATTTCGATTGAAACTCTAACTCTAAAATCCATAAATCATTATGATTTATCATTATTGTAGAATTGTTTAATAGTATTGGAGGAGTTGGCTGTGGTTCCCCTCCTATAGGGATTTCATTTTAATATTTATTTGTTTATACTCTGTGCAAGCCGTGTTCACTTGATAGCTGCCTAAATGTGGCTAATAAGTCTGTGGCATGGTATGCAACAGCCAGCCCTAGGCATAACTTGGCTTAAGCATTTCTTCACACAGCTGTTGCCACTTATATGGATAGCTGTGGGTTGTTTGCCACAGTATTGCTGCATATTCTCAGCAGAAGCTATCTGCATTTGAAAAGCCATCAACTGCGCACAGTCTTAGCCATTACCAATACAGCAAATCTTAACCTTACAATTACTCCGCCACTAAAGACATCCCTATCCTGGTTCACAAATACACGCGCGCGCAGACTTTTGATAACTGGGCAACCTACAAACATATGTAGATACAAGAACTAACATACAAACCACATGTGGACAAATTGCATTTCCGGGCACACCTCTTCCGTATAATTCTTATGCGTCTCCCCGGATGGACATAGCTGCATCACAGCATCACCAACTCAACTGTCGGCATTCCGAACAGCCGCGAACAACCATGCGTATACTTGACATCTGCCAATAGTTTGGCAGCGGGCAGAACTCCTTTTCCTCACAATCTATCAGTTGGGTGTTTGTCTTGACTAATTTATAATGCACAAATAAATGTGAATTATATACAAATTTGTTGTTGTTGTACAGGGTGAACTGTAGTCGGGTATGCTCGACTACAGCACACGTACTTGTGATTATCTAATTAATTTAATTAATTTTTAAAATAAAATAAAAAATAAAAGAAATATACAAACTATAATTAATGGCAATTCATTAGATTGGCAACACTTAATAACCAATTGGTCAGGACTCCCTGTTGCACTGATATCTTCGGCTGTCAATTGTCTGCCCACTATTCATACATGGATTTTATTGGCCATAAACATATAGATAAATGACAGAGTAGGCGTTCAAAATGCCGTTACTTTTGTACAGATAAATATGTGTGTACATAAATTATCTGTACAAAATGGTAAACAACAAATAAATCAACTGCAGTCTATGGCGACAGCGCCAGGTGTCTACAAGCCCACTAATCTGGCCGATTAGCTAATTATGCACGCACATCTACCATATATATATATATTATACATATGTATATATAGTGCGTATATTGATATCTGTATGATGATGGAATATTATAAGTCGTGGTGGCCAAGTGTAATAGTAGATCGCTAAGTGTGCTCTCGACTGGGATTCCGGGTTTCACTTTTAATTTCGTGAGCTGGTTGCATAAATAATGTGCTTTGCACATATTTATTGAGCATCCGCATCCAGTCAGTCAGTAGGGGGAGGCAGTTGGGGTGGCACGGGCAGGGTGGCAGATAGTTAGCTAGTCAGGCGGCAGGACGGGGCAGGAATGTTTGCTGAAATCAACTTAATGGACTGACACACAAGCGCAACTTGTTGTGTCAACTTTTTAATGCGGCAATTAGAAAAAACGTGTTTAACTGTAGCCAAAGAAATAAAACAAAAAAAATTAAATTGCTTTATTTATACATTTTTAATATTTCCCTATGTATTTTAGTAGCTTTTAGTGGTAGCGTAGTGTTTGGCTTCCGCAGAGTGTCTCTTCTAATCTGTGACCTTATTGTTCACATCCTTAACTGGGCTAATTTGATTTGTCTTCCATATTCATTGTTGCTTCCACAACTTGATTTTTGTTTTGAATTGGAATTGTGGACCAGATTCAAATGTCACAACATCAAGGAAAACTTGTTTCGAATGCAGGATGAGGATAACGATTTAAAAAAAATAAATTTAAAAATATATCAAACTAGTTTCAATCGTCCGAAAAGTAGTATCAGCAAGCCTAACAACAATATTAATTGCAATAATAATAATAATTATATTAACAACAATTTTATGCCTTCAACCATATCCACTAAAGCTGTAAACATTAAACTTTACATTTCCGCTTTCTGAAGAAATTATTTCATAAATTTCTTTTTACCAGTTTATAATCTTAATCTATATTATTCATGCCCAATCCGATTTCCGAATTATTTACGCATTTTTGATTTTTAACTTTCTATTATTTATTTTATTGACTCGCTTGTTAATATATGCTATGTGGCTTCGAAAAGTCCTCCATCTTCCTGTTGTAAATAGTTTAAATATTGTTATACGAGTATATCCTTCTAAAGCCGCAGCTGTAGAATTTTGTTTACTGTAGTGTTTTATACTTGTTACTTTTTAGCGTGAGATTCGGGGCCATTGGTATCAGTCCACGGGGGTAGGGCCTTACTGTCCGCAAC
>JBAMCO010000006.1:30058-42171 GCA_037075125.1 Hirtodrosophila caputudis | reverse complement strand
ACAAAGATATAGTTATGTATCTTACCATACATATAAGTCAGGTTAAATAATGGATAATAATAGCAACGCGCAGGTGTCTGTCATTGCCACTTACCAGTACTTTGAGTCCACATTAAGTCAATAAAATTCACAAATAATGCCAAAGTGTAAATTGTTTCTCATTTTTATGATCTCTCGAATGAATTATACAAAATTCTTGCATTTGTTGAATATTATATTGCATGTTCAACATATTTAACGATTGTACTAAGATAAGAACTTAAGAGTATTCCTATGGGATTTTGTTTTTCAGTAAACGGGGTATATTGAACAATGTAAATAGATATAGAAGTAATCATATCAGATATATTTTAAAGCTTTCTGCTCATTCGTTTTAACTGGAAATGTGGCATTTCTGCGAAATAAACGAAATAATTTACATGACAGAGAATCTATTTGGATTGCTCGTTCCAGAATCTTTTCATATTGAAAGTTTTTCTTTTTTTAAATTCTCCACTTCGTGGTAAACAAAAATAATTACACCAAAAATAGAGCTTAAACCAAAACAACGAAATATTTCACTTCTTTAAAATCCTCGACGTCCTCACTTCATTAAGGTGTCAACTACGCTGAATCCTGTGTTAAGATAGGATAAATTTGATAGCTCCGTTGTATTGTTGTTTTTATAGCACTTTATGTTAATGTTACAAAATATCTAACACACCATAATTGTTAAGCATAATTTTATCTTCTTGATCAGTAGGACAAACTATGTAAATATGATATAATCATGTTATATTTCTGTCTATGTCAAGGGCTAAAAAGCTTGTTTTTCTGACAATTGACAATATTGCACCATAGCTTGCTATTGAAAATATTGGATTTGTATGAAATATATGATTTCTAATTAATATTAATATTAAAACGGTCGAAAAGTTATTCTTTCTGCAAAGAATTACAGTTTTTTTTAAATTAAGATAAGATTAAAACCACATATTGATAAAATATTTTCTATAATGTTAATTCGAAGATTTGATTACAGACTATCTTTGGGCTGAGCAGTTTTTATTTGAATCACTTTGACGTATTTTGAATGCTGCTGTTATTGTTATTATACAAACCCTGCTCAGACGCTGCTCATTATTACTTAAGAATCAAGATTAGCGAAATATTTACTCTGTGCTCACTTTCGTTTTTCATGAGCCGAAAGTAAATTGAATTTCAGGGGCATAAAGCGCGCTTTTGCATACAAGTCTATGTAGTTTATGTACTACTTAAACGGCAAATATGTGTGTGTTGTTGGGATATAAGTGTGTGTGTTGTATACACACATGAGTGTGAGAGTGTGTTGGAGCGGCACTCAAGCGCAACTATAAGATACTTGCTACAAATTAGCGTTTATAAGCGTGTTTATTGTTTTGTCTGGCCGTCCATAATATTATAATTACAATAGATAAAGAGTCAAAATGGTATGTAGATGGGCCTGCATATTCAACAGGGTCTAATTTATGCACAATAATTGGCACAAATTGCACAATAGGGCGAAACAAAGGCGAACAACAGCAACAACAACAAATGACAACTAACAAACCCCAAAACGTTACTGAAAATACTGAAAAGCCCCAAATCATTGACATTTGATGTCTCAATCGTTCGACATTTTGGCGGGTAATTTAAAATTAATTTCAGTGTAATTTGCAAAAGCCAATTACAGCTGCTTTGTGTGGCCTTTGTTTGGGCCATGTCGTCATCTAATGGTTAGCAACAAAATTTCGCTTTCATTTCCAACTAAAATCAAAATAAAAGAAACCTAAACTGAATTTCTTCTCTCTCTCTTTCTCTCTCTCTCTCTATTTATAGGTCGTGCACGGTGTGCGCCTCCAGCTGGCCGATGATGATAATGATTTGGATCCAGCAGTGCATAGCGTGCGCCGACGCAGCGTTGTCGCCGATCAGCCACTACGCATATTGCTCGTCTATGATGATTCCGTGTACAGGTGAGTTGGTCGCAACCAAAGAGACACAAGAGACCAGCTACAGCTGCAACTTTAAGCTTCAAAATTGCCTTTAATTGGGCTTTAATGGCAGCCAGGCAAACAGACAAACAGTTTACTAGTTAACTTGGCCGAATGTCAAGTTAAAGCCACGAGAAACAGTTAAACGCTTGCTTTACTGTCCCAGCAAGGCGTTGAGTAACACTTAAAGCCAAAATTGGTTTTGCTGCGCGTCGTTCAATTTGTTAAAAAAAAAAAAAAAAAAAAAATGAAGAGAAAAATTAACTCAACTCGGCTGAACGCTGTGTCTTTAAGGTTAAAACTCTGATTGCGACATAAGTGGCTATGATTTAAACATTTGAGCTACGCAGTCAAAACAACAAAACAATCAAAATGACCAATACGTTATCGACGTCCATTACCATGGCCAATGGACAAGGTCAATTCCAGGAATGGTTGCGTGGCAACACATTAAATACTTTACACAAAACAAAGTCTATCTCATCTGTTATTAAATTTGTTTCCTATTAGATCAAACTAAATTAGATACCCTTTGTTAGAGCTACAAAATTATTAATATTTTATCTATAAAACGAGAAACTGGATATAAACTTTTACGATATTATTTTCCAGATGTAGAGCTTAGTAAGATTTTGATACTTTAAAGCTAAATCGATCTTCTTGCTCATGAACATTTGCTAAGCAGTGCATTACTTATGTTCAAGCAGATTGCACTGCTTTATTTACAAGAAACACTTTAAATAATTTTGATGTTACCCGATTTTTATGGATGTAGTAGTATAGTATATAAGAAGACTTCATAAATATTAATATTTTTTTAATATTATACTTTATAAAAGAAATTCATCATTTTGGGAGTTGTTTTACTGCTTATTAGGTTTTAATACAATAATATTGTTAACTTAATAATTAATTCGCGCAATTTAAATGCATAATTTTATTTATTATTATTTGTTTTAGCGGTTGTCGGGTCGGTGCAAAACAAAAAGTTTAACATTTTTAAATGTCGCAAGCATTTGCATAATTTAATTTGTGTTAAATTTACTTTGCAACAAATTCAATTTAATAAATTTTGAATAAAATCAAATTATAGTCAAGCACAACTGTTACGCATATAATTAATATTGTCATTAACAAATTAAAAGCATTTTCCCTAATCCTTAAAAACTGTTTGTGATGAGTTTCAGTTCACTTTTTGTGTGCGCTTGAATATATTTTGCTTTTATTTAAACAACATTAGGTGCTTTGATTTCAATTTACATATTTAATTGGGGGTATTTAATATCTAAGCGTATTAAATGGAATATTTAAGGTCTTTATTTGTTTGCGAGTCCTTGTTCTAAAAATAATTTTGTCGCAGAGTCGCTACACAAATTTTCATGTATTGATTGAGGCAATAACGAATTTCACATTTTTCAGATTGGAGGAGGAGAAGTTCAATTTAATAAATGTAAGTAAGCTTGTTTCACTTTAAAGTCTTACGTTTGTAAACATTTAATTCACTGTTCACAGGACACGGTACTTCCAGAGGCTGTGCAGTTTTGGGAACAAGCGCTAATGGTGCGCGAGACGAGGGGTGTTATACGGCTTAATCGGTAAGTAGTAACACGAGTCAGCGCTTATATAATAATGAGTCTCTATGGTAACCTTCAGCAAATGTGACAGCACGCAGGTGTATGTGAAGAATGGACACACCCACTGCATTGATCACTGCAAAGCCACAACAATGTGCGGTGAGGTGCAAGTGCCCAATGAGCATCTGGATGTGAGTCAACCGTATTAATAACAGAGTATTAGCTTCCATACTCACTGTTTTGATGTTTGTTTTCGGCAGGTTTGTCGGGTATGCAATAGTACGGGACAGAATTGCCGCATTGATACAAACACAACTCCTGGCGATGGCATTGAGAATGCTGACTTTGTGTTCTATGTATCGGCGCGACAGACACAGCGCTGTTACAAGGGACTGACTGTGGCCTACGCTGCTCATTGTCAGCAAGAAGCTCTGCTGGATCGTCCAATTGCAGGTCATGCCAATCTGTGCCCCGAGAGCATCAGCACCAAGCCGCAGGAGCTGCAAACATTAATATCCACGGTGAAGCATGAGATTTTACATGCATTGGGCTTCTCCGTCAGTCTGTATGCCTTTTTCAGAGATGATGAGGGACGACCGCGTACTCCGCGCAAGGCAGACACAGGCAAACCTTACTTGAATGAGAAGTAATTGACAACCTAAATCTATATAAAAGCTTTTAACTAATACCTACATTTGTCAGATTGCAGATTCATCAGTGGAGTAATATGACCATCCGCAAGGTAGAGCGTAACAATTGGGCTGTGCGAGGTGGTCATGTCAAGAAGGTTGTGGATATGCTGGTAACCCCACGGGTGGTGGCTGAGGTTCGCGCACACTTTGATTGCGATGTCTTAGAGGGTGCCGAGCTAGAGGATCAAGGCGGCGAAGGGACTGCCCTAACACACTGGGAGAAGCGAATACTCGAGAACGAAGCAATGACGGGCACGCATACACAGTCACCGGTCTTTTCCCGCATTACCCTAGCTTTGATGGAGGATTCGGGATGGTATCGTGCCAACTATTCTATGGCTACACCCCTCACTTGGGGCAAGGGTTTAGGCTGCATGTTTGCAATGCGAAGTTGTAAGGATTGGATACAAATGAATCATGATAGGTAAATAAATACAGTCATATGAAATCTGCCCTGACGCTTTTACTAATTGCAAGTGTGTTCCTTTACCGTATAGGGGCCGTTCTATTCATCCCTTTTGCTCAAAAGTCAAACAGGATCCGTTGCAAACTGAATGCACTGACGATCGAAATTCCGTGGCACTGTGCAATCTCATAAAGCATGATTACGAACTACCGAAGGCCTATCAAAACTTTGATAGCTTAACTAATGTTAAGGACGGCGAGGAGGGCTACTACGGCGGCTCAGTATCGTTAGCTGATCACTGTCCCTACATACAGGAGTTTACCTGGCGCAGCAAGAACATCATTGTACGCGGCTCGCATTGCCGCTTTGTGGAAAATAATCCAAGTAAGCTTAATTATACTTGATTCAATCAATTCATCAGAATATATATTTGCAGAAGCGGAAAAGAATTTTGCACTAGAGAGTTACGGTCAAGGGTCCAAATGCTTCGATCATAGCGAATCGATGTGGGAGGAACGCTCCTGCCACCAGACTCGAGAATGGCAGCATTGGGGTAGTGGCTGCTACAAATACAGCTGCTTTGATGGTCGCCTGCACATTTTGGTAGGCAACTATAGCTATAAATGCTCATTTCCCGGCCAAAAGCTTTCCATTCGCATCACAGCCAATGGCTGGCTTCACAAAGGCGCAATTATGTGTCCACCATGCCATGAACTGTGTGGCGCACATTTTGCCGCTGAAGGCAAACAATGCCGTCCGGGCGAGGAACCCGATCCACTTAATAAGTACCCACGCGATAGTCTTGCGTGCGGCGCTGGATCGCAGCGTCTTTCTGTGGCCATAACTAGCGCTGCGCTGTTTTTAGCTGTGTTGGGATATGCTGAACTTAGCTAAATTCTTTAACTAGGCGCAGACGCAGCTATAAGTTTCTTATTTAGTGAAATTTGTAAATTGTAATTGTACAATATGCTCAATTTGCGTAACTGTAAGTCGTAACTATAATGCTCCAATCTTAATGTTATGTGTATCTATATGTATATGTAGTTTTATTGTATTTTATTCCGATATGTGATCTATACTGAGAATATGCTTAAGCGTCGTATTCGAACTTGCATTTGGACTATGGCAAAAATAATAGTCTGAGAATTTAACACTTTTATCTATTTAATGGATATCGCATTTTTGTCCAGACATAGAACGACGTCTATGCAAAAGTTCTTAAGTTAATTTTTTCGATTGCTGATCTGAACATTCCAAAGCATTGCAACTTTTATTTACTCAAAGGATAGTTACGATCCGAATTATTGTCAGTTTGTCAGTTGGTGCAAATACATTTGATAAGGACTTTAATCTGATTGTGAGTATTCCAACTTTGTTTGTTATTGCATATGTGTAATTGTCTACAAAATCTTTGTTATTTATTTTTTCGAAAATTCGTTATCTTGTGATTTATGTATCGATCGGTTTTATAAACTATGCTTGTTTTAATGTGCTATATGCCTATCTATCAAGCATTTAACCATCCGGAAAATTGTCCTATCATCTAAGCTGAATTTGTGAATAAATATTATTGTATATATGGAAATGCCTTAATGTATTTTATTAATAACTTAACTTTTTTTAATTTAAAATTGTAATGAAAAGTGTGGCTGTTACGGGCTATCCTCTACAATCTCGTAGAGCATTTCATCATCAGCTTCTTCCTCCTCTAAATCCTCATTGGAAGTATTTGTAGACTCTGTGGTCTCTTTATCCTTTACACGGACAATCGCCGAACAAGGTCTGGCCGGTTTCTTCACACGTTTGGAGCTGCTTTGAGTTAGTATTTGTATGTGAACGTGAAATTAATAAGATGGCCATTCATTCAACTTACGCTTCAGTCAATTCTGTTATCATTGGCAACAGTGTGGAGCGCATAACTCCACGCGCCTCTTCTTCAGCCAATTCTTTTGGATGCGTTTTCCGCTTATGCATACGGCAATTAGAGCCATTTGAAAAATCCTTCCCACAAAAATTGCATTTATACGGTCGTATACCCGTATGTAGAATCAGATGTGCTTTCAATGTTTTACCACGCTTGAATGCGGCACCGCACACATCACATTTGTATTGTTTAGCATCCGTGTGGACCAAATGGTGCATGTTAAGAGTGCGGCGTGTATTAAGCTTTAAGCCGCAGATATTACACTCGTAATTATTATTTGTGTGCGTATCCGCATGTACCTGTAAATACTTATGTAGAATCAGAAAATATTTACATATCTAAGCATATCGATTACCTTTAATCTGGCCTTATTTTTGAAGCGTCGATGACAAACTGAACACTCAAATGGGCACTCATCGGTATGCACTAACTTGTGCTCGTTGAGTGCGGTAATAGTCTTCATTCCCTTACCACAGCAGTCGCATATGAAGGGCTTAATATTATCATGTATGCACAATATGTGGCGCTTAAGAGCTCCAACTGTGGTAAAAAGCTTTGGACAGTAACTACATGCATTATCCGCCTTGTCCTTGGCAGGCATATGAGTACGATAGTGGGCAATAAGCTGATTCTCAGTAACAAAAAACGTATTACAACGTTTACATTCTAGATCGGGCATATCTGTAGGTACTACACCATGAACCTCGGCCATGTGCCTTTTATAAGCCATTGGTTTTTTATAGCCCTTTCCACATGCCATGCACTTGAAAAGACTATGTGTATTATTTACATCTTCGTTATCTGCAATAAGTTCATTCGTATCTTCACCAACTGTTGTGTCTTCATTTATATCTTCTTCACATCTCGTTGTAATTGTTTCTGTATCAGCAGCCTGATTTATAGATTTTACCTCCAGCGAAAAATGTGCATCATCGCTTGGTGATTCGTGTTCTATGTATGCCTGATCTGTGCTTTCTTCGTGCTCTGCATAAGACTCTTCCCTTGTATCTTCAAGATTAGCGTACGTCTCGTCAGTGTTCTCATTATCTATTAATCCCGTCGTTTCGGTTTCGGTAGAAATTTCCGCATCTTCTTCATATGGTTCGGCTATTTCATCGACAACGTAGTCTACTGTGTCTCCGTCTACTTTTTCGATTATTCGGTTGTCGGGTTCATTAATAGAAATAATGTGCTTCCAATCGTCCGACAGCAAACCACAATCCCTTCGCAATTCATCAAAGTTCAAGGTGGATTTTGGCCCATTTTGGAGCCTTGTGAAAAGAGTTTGTACACGATTGACACGATCGGAGAATTCAATGAGATCCTCCACTAATGTATAGCATTCTTTACATAACGCGTTACTTAGCTCGTCCTCCATTTTAATCTATGTATTTAACCATTTAAGATTAACGATTTGTGAATTACTGCATAAGACAACTTACATTAACCCAGAAGTATTTACCAATAGCTACAGCTAGCACACTCGTCCAGGTCTGATCACCATCTCTAAAGTACACATTTAAGTTGTCTGGATGTTCTTTGGCACATAGTCGGCACCAGTGGTGCCAATCGGAAACTTCTGTGCGTGGCATAGAAATCCCAGCTGCACTCACAGCATCTTCACTATCCGTCATTAATTAAATTTAAAATAAATGCAGGCACATAAAAAATAACCAAATGCACTTTGTTGTTGTTTTGAGGAATTGCGAAGGTATCGATTGTTTTAGATGGTATCGATACTTCTTTGGTTATTACAATTAGCAGTATCGGTTATTGACTTACAATTTGATTTAAAAAAATTATATATTGAATATATGAATGAGGACCTCTTTGGAGCTCTCATAAATTATATTATATTATATTATATATATTTTTATCAACAAACGTTAAAAAGAAAGATAAATAAAATTTTTCCACCGATAATGTCCTAAATTTGGACATTTTTAGGCACGAAGATACTTTACGATATATAGACGAGATATGTTTTCTAAATGTGCGTTTAACTTTGAATATACGTTATACGTTATCGGTCGCCATCTACGGTTTCCGAGTTTGCACGAAATATATGTGTCGTAAGTACACGATTAGTACGCAATAGTATTCCAATTATTGTTCGTGAGTGCTATTAACATTTATCGATTTATAGTTTGAAGTTATGTTCCATCACTAAGTCAATTCATCACTTTCAAAGTATAAAAAAATATTAATTTTCAATTGTACATTAAAATGAGTTTGCCACCGGCGTTATTGCAACGCCTAAAATCACGTGGTCTAGTTGCAAAGCAAAATGGTAAAGTATTGTACACAAATGTAAACAAATATTGGGATAGTTTATGCATATGAACATAATGAAATGTCGATGTTAGATTCTATTTTTGCTATTTGTTATATATTTTAACAGACATAATAAATACATTAATGTATTATTATGATTATACATACAGTTTAAAATGGACCTGTGGATCTGTAGATCCTTAATTGCAACGCGCTTATTATAAATAAGTATTTTGCTTTTCAGCACAACAACCGGCTTCCGAAACAATTGAAGAAATTATAGCGGAAAATTACGACGAGGACGACAAAAATCAATCACATAACAGCATTGAGCATGAAAATTCTAATATTAAACATTCTAGTAATAGTGAACACTTTTGGCCAGACAGAATTAAGGAAAGAATAGGCGTAACAGAGTCTTACCATGGATTTAAATTCTGTCCCAACACATACAATGTATGGCACACCTGCACATTATACTGTGTTAATCGATGGTCGAGTGGACGGCCAAAGCCAAGTGAAATGTACCTTAGACGCTATAAAAGATTAACTCGTAAATATCCGATAGGTCCGGATTGGAAAGAAATATATGACAATGGCTGTGGCGCTCACTACTTTTATAATTCGGCAACACGAAAGGTTTCTTGGCTACCTCCAACTCATCCAAAGGCCCATATTTCCAACTGTGCAGCCGCATTTCGTAAACAATTAGCCAATTCAAATGATGAATACAATTTTGACATCAAGGATTTCTCAGCAAACAATCGAAATGAATCCGAGAGTGCACAGTCATCATCATCTTTTATGCCTTCTAAAAAGCAAAAGGCTCGAGATTTAGAACGGACTTTGTTGCGTAAACAACGGCCTTAAGACTAAATCTTTATTAAACAAAATTTTCTCATTTAAGATGTAAAATAAAATAATAAAAACAATATTTTAAAATACGTTTACAATATGTAATTTCTTTTTATTTGTTTAAAGTAAGAATATTGTACATACATATAAAAATACAACATAAATAATATTTTTGCCTATAAAAGCGCTGCTATCATTTAGTCAATAACAACAATTGGAAACTATAATTTCTACATTTGCTAATATATTCAACAGTTTTTAGATATAAAATTTTATTTACAGTTAAATTATCTAATTAATTAAATAGTTGATCATTTCGGTGTAGTTTTGGTTTCTGCGTACTTGCACTTATTGTTAATTTTAAATTTGAAACATATTTTAATTGAATACCAGGAGCAATTATATAATTATAAAAGAAAATTAGGGAAAATGGAGATTCAACTAGAAAAATTGTACATACATATGTCCAAAAAATAATGAAGCTTGATGGGAACGTGTGGAACTTGGAACACATCTAAATTTACTATTTTGCTATATTTGCATCAAATAATTAAACGAAAGATTATTTTTTCATACGTTTATGGAAGTACTCGTAAATATAAATATATAGCTATTCAAATTTGTCGCTTAATATATAAAATATAATTTTTGTACCATAAAATAGCACCAATGCGTCATATTCCGCCATAAGGTAGAAAAATAAAATTAGAAGTATAAAACATACAGCAGGTAAAAATAAATTACCAATGTAATAATAATTTTAAACAATATTTATTTTGTACTTATGTATACATACGAAAATATCACAAAAAACCTGTTAGCGATACCGCTGATTTGATTGAAATCTTTTCCCCGGCTACAAGTATTGTTCGAAAGAGTTTGTACTCTATGTTCCTACACTTTGTGAAGTATATTTTAGTTTGCATTATTTACATTCAAAAATATTTAGGATACATTGGTTAATTTAAGTAGAATTAATTATATTAGAATCAAACGTTAATCGAACATTTAGAAAACATGTTTATTAGATTATAACAATGAATATTATAAGTTGCATAGTAATTCTAATGTTGACTATTAATGAAAGTGTCACATGTCTGGAACAGTTTAAGAAATTTAATACTTCCGTAGAAAATAACAGCGTTTACAGTAATAATTCACAGAGAACCAGCAAATTTCTCTTTGATACTATCTTTCGTATTAGTTCCGGAGTATCAAATGCCTTTGGTTTCGATTCTGAGGATGAACCCGAATATAATGAGAATGTTAATCTTGCCACCTGTGATTGTGGTAAGTTTAGATAAAGGATGGTTTCCATGTTATGCTGCATATGAGAAAACTTTCCAAAAATGTATACTATATGATAGCAATCAAATTGACCTAATCGCTGTCATATAGTATGTGGAAAGTGGTGTTACACATACAGAGCTGTTAATTTTGTTAACGGGTTTCGGGTGTCGTGTGTCGTCTTGCCACAGCTGATTGTCAATTTACGAGGGAAAAGTTTTTGTGAGTAATTGCTTTAAATATAAGTACACTGGATTTCTAACTCTATGCTTCTATATCATATATTTACATTTGTTAAATGTATATAATGTAATATATTTATGTATATACATATATTTACATTATGTATATATGCATATAGGGCGTTTCGATGTGCTACTTTTGATATTCTATAAAGATGTTAAAATTTCTACCGTTGTATTAAGCACTAAGATTATAATTATATTGGGAAGAACCAAACAGATTCTATAGATTTGTTTTGTATTCTAAATATAGTAAATATTATTATTAATTTATTTTAGATTGCGGATTTTCGAATGAAGAAATTAGAATTGTCGGTGGAAAGCCAACTGGAGTAAACCAATACCCATGGATGGCTCGCATTATTTATGATGGCAAATTTCATTGTGGTGGATCATTATTAACTAAGGACTATGTTATTTCTGCTGCTCACTGTATTAAAAAACTGCGAAGATCAAAAATAAGAATAATTTTTGGAGACCATGACCAGGAAATAACATCTGAATCTCAGGCAATTCAACGCGCTGTAACTGCTGTTATAAAGCATAAAAACTTTGATCCAGATACCTACAACAATGATATTGCATTACTAAGACTAAGGAAACCAATAGCATTTTCTAAAATAATTAAACCAATATGCCTTCCCCGATATAACTACGATCCAGCAGGTATGTGACTAATTCGACATATAGATTAATTATATTACACATTATAGAATTGTAATTTCGACGACTCAGGTTATTTATTAAGAATTTTATTTTATAATAACATAAGATATAACAAAATATTAGGAATAGTATAACTCCACCTTTATGTAAATATTCAAATTTTTAAGTCTTCACTATCTCATCATCAGTAGTCCGATTT
>JBAMCO010000006.1:0-29958 GCA_037075125.1 Hirtodrosophila caputudis | reverse complement strand
TAAGCAAATTTATTCCATGGATAAAATCTAATTTAGAAAATACTTGCTTGTGTTCTTAGTTATTTATTTTCATACATAAAAAAAATAAAGTACAAAAGTGAAGTTTATAAGATTCCTAATGACTGGGAGGTAAGAAGATTGCAAAAGTTAAGATTGATATGTGCAGACAACCTGCCTTTAGGTTAGTTAACAATGTTGGTCTCCCGACAATAGATGCTTCATAAAGTTTTTCCTCTAACCACTAAAAATTGTATTATATAGAGTATAAAAGAGTTCACATTGAAGAGAGCGGATTAATTTAATTTAAAAATTGCATCACAATTAAATCATTTAATTTTCATTATTGTTAAGAACTCTTACTTGGACTCTCTTTGGTGGGAAAGAATAACAAAAATAAAAGATATGAATATACAATTGCCACACATCGAATAAAATATAATAGGAAGCTTTGTAAAACAATTCAGGGTTATATAAAGATAACATGACCGATAACTCAATTAAAGAAATAAAGTCATAAACGGTTTCAGCCCATTAAAATAATACAAAATAATTTTTTTAGGCTTGGGGAGAAACTAATACATAAATAAATAAATAAAGTTTAGACCCATTTTAAGACTTATGAATAAACTGCTTAGACCTCTCACAACTCTTTAAGCAAACATCCAATTTTTCTAGTAATTTTCATAATATTATAGACTGAATTGAAAATAGAAATACTATATATAATTTTAATGATCTATTTATTTTTTATTGACAAATATATCTTCATTAGAAAAAATTAAGTTCTTAATAGACGTATTTAAGTATGGACGATGAACCCATTCTGTATCAACAGCTTTTATATTTTCCAATGTTCCAAGTTTGATTTGATAAAGCTTAAGTGTAAACCTTGGTCCGATTTCTGTCAAATTGATTTCCTTATTAATATATTTATATTGATGATGTCTGAATATAATCTTATCTTCATTATTTACAAATGAAATTATTCTTTCAGATTTTTCTTTTGGCACAGGAAACAAATGTTTCAGAATACTAACAGTTCTTAATGCGATGGTACTTTTAAAGTTGCTGAATATTAAATGCGGTTTCTGTTCACTCATTGGGCCAATATCGGGAATATCGTGGCGCATTACAACGTCGGATATATTAAAGAAAGCAGTTGGTCCAAAGGGCAAATGACAAATCACAAGACTATCTGGTATACCTCGATGTTCATGAACTATAATGAAATCTGTGACATTATTAGCCCTGCACGCTTGCATTAGGGTGTTCAACTGATATTTTCCTCTATTCATTTGTTGTGCATTAGGGAATATCAACCGAAGCTCTTTCATAAACATTTTTAGGCGTGACGACGGCTCATGTGAAGTAGTTAACATAATTTTTGGATCTTGGCAGCCAGCATACTGGTATTCGTCAATGTGAGTTAGGTTTCCGTTATCAATATCTTAAAAGAAACAAAAGAATATTTTGAATAAATAAATAAATATTCATACAGAACTGCCATGCGAATGTGCAACACATTCTGCCATCAACCACTTTACTATATCTCTTCTAGTGAACTTAATGTGTTTGTGAACTGTTTTGACAACTCGCCAAGAGAGAAAGCGGCACCGAAACATTCGCACACGACTGTTCGAGACAATAACGCCCCAAAATAGGGCGAAATATATAGATAGCCTTGACTTGCAAGTTTATATAGTTATTATACTAGTAACTGGCTATTCCCATGACACCATCTCTTATATTGCTACAAAATGATGTCAAATCCTTTTGCCGGCCTATTGAATACACACAGATTGTCTGCACATCCTCCTATTTATCAAGTACTAAAATAAGTTTCATTGCTATCACAAAATTACACAAGAGCATCTACTGGCGTGATTTATGCACATATTTACTGTGTGCATGTATTTGATGTAGAGATGCATATACAAAAAGCATTTTTATATGAAATTAATAATTAGATGTAGGTATGTGAGTAAAAGTCAAAGAATTAAATGGCTAATACATACCTCCATCATATTTAAGAGAATTGTACGCCTTAACACCGTTTGCAATATTAAAAGAGCTTAACGCCTTGTTATTTTTTAAGTTTTCAGCAATGCTTTGCGAGTTTTTTTTCTTTGCCATAACCCGCTCATTTTGAGCCTTAGTAAATAGGTATTCTCTTCGTTGCCTTGCCTGTTTTCTTAACATTTTTAATAATAATTTTGTTTTACTTTTGAATCAAGTGAGTTGTTATTATTTTGTCTTCAACACGTGAATTCTATCAGAGATGAGCGATATTTGGGAATAGTATTTCTGTAAGTAACGAGTCACTTATTCGATAATTGGTAATCGATGCATCGATATGTTGGCTCTGACTTATCTGCTAAAAGTTGCTTGCTCCTCCTGAGGGGTGACTGTTAAGACATCGAGTAGTAAACTCTTGGCTCACTGAGCTAGTGGAAAAGAGCTAGAGTAGTTCTAAAAGAATAAATCCCGAAAATACTGAAAACAGGAAGACAATATGGCAATTTTGCCAATAATTATCATGGTCACACAGTTAAATATGTGTTAAATAACATGTGCGTGCGGCTGGAAAATTGCATTTGCGTATACTAATTAGAATTGTTTCGCTGCAATTAAGAAAACATAAAAATGGAAGAATATGCGCGTGAGCCATGCCCTTACAGAATTGTGGATGATTGTGGTGGTGCCTTTGCTATGGGATGCATAGGAGGAGGTGTTTTCCAAGCAATTAAAGGTTTTAGAAATGCTCCATCCGGCTTTAGCAGAAGAATGGTATGTATGTTTATGTAGTATTTATATATTTATATCAAATAGATATGCTTAATTGATATATTGATTTTCAATATATAATATATTGATTGTCTAAAATCAAATATGATGAAATATGGGTCGACAACTCATTGCATAGATTTACTACCGACTCGTTATTTAACTGCATCCAGATCGTCAGCTGTTGCAGCAGTTGTCATAAGATATGGGAGCGAAGTTCGGTTTTGAGTTAAAATTTTAAAGTGCATAATACTTTACATTTAATATATAATAAGTGCAATACAGCTTTTTTCTAAATACAAGCGAATATGCATTGTTTAGTTTTAACCGATATCTTTTAATATATAAATAAAGAATGAATATACATAAAAATGAAAAATTTTTAATAGACGAGTTATTATTTTTATACAGATCGGAAGTATGGCTGCAATAAAAACTCGGTCACCTGTCATAGCCGGTAATTTTGCAGTTTGGGGAGGAATGTTCAGCACAATTGATTGTACCCTGGTACATTTTCGAAAAAAGGAGGATCCATGGAATTCAATAATAAGTGGTGCTGCCACAGGAGGTATCTTAGCAGCTAGAAATGGTGAGTCTAATTGGAATTATATGTGAATTATGTATTTATACTCAGTAGTGATTATATTTCCTTAATGCATTGAATGCACCTACAAGCGCAAATAAGATCCAGTCAATTGTATAGAATAACTATATTCTGTCAGAAATAAAGAATTAAGTATATTTGACATTATCTATCTATATACTTTAGTTTATTGTACATGTAATAATTGGATTATAAATTCCAAAATTATTCAAGTGACTATTTTAATAAATTATACTTCATTTTCTATAGTTATTGTAGTCCATAACTTTTGTTTATATTTTTCGAAATATATTACATTTTGCAGGGGTTCCTGCTATGGCTGGCAGTGCGATTATTGGAGGAGTTTTATTAGCCCTTATTGAAGGTGTGGGAATATTATTCACAAGAATATCAGCAGAACAATTTAAGAATCCTTCTCCGCCAACTGAGGATCCAGCTGCTCTTGGTCCAGATCCCGGAAACAATTTTACTTTTGGAAGTCCATCCCATAATAAACAATATCAGTAAAACTGTCTTCCTTATTTAAGATTAAATTAATTTTTATGCATAATAAAACGTAAATAATTAATCTGATTTAAATAATTTGTGCGTCACTGAATAGCCTAAGGGAAAAATTTTATCCTCTGACCGCAACCGCCCTATTCGAGTAAAAAATAAAAAGTCCACTACGGGATAGATTATATATCAAAACAATATTAATAAATAAAACAAAATGCTATTAAGATACAAATGCATATTCGAAAACTACTTATAAAAGCCCCTTTTCGAAAAACTGATATAAATATATAGCTTACTTAAACTTTAACCGTAATGAGCATTTATACAAAGTAAATATTTTATATTTTGCTTTAGTTAAGTAGCGTTTTAGTTTATTAAATTTTCTGTTTATAATTATGGTGGAGGAGGTTGGGGTCCTTGGGGCGGTTGTGGTGGTTGGGGTGGTTGATCTGGGAGATCTTCGTCTGCATTCTCGGCATTAGTTGGGTGTTTATTCAAACTACGCTCAGAAGGTGTTACATCTGTGAAATCCTCTTTGTATCGCGTCCATTTAATTAGAGTCTCTGGAGATCTATACAGAAAAATTAGTTTAGCGTACAAGTCTTCTTCTAATCGATATTCCTTCTTTTCCCGAACTAAGTAGATATCATTGCATAACTTAAGAATTCGGTCCACAAATGGAAGATCCTCAAACATTATTCGTCGATGATTGTTAGCTATAAGTGAACGAATTACTCGGGAGACCACATAGACACATGTTGTATAAAGGCCAATAATTCTAAATAGAGGTGGGTTTGTTAAATACAGTAACAGAAGTAAATTACATAAATTATTGTCACATCTTTACTAGCTTTTTAAGTGTTAATTTGTAGAAATAATTCATCGTTGCAAGCTTACCCGGTTTTTTCGAAGAAGCTCATTGTTGAAGGGAAGGATTTATCATTGAAAATATATAATACTATTCCAGAATCGCAATCACTTGAAGGTAGGCCGGATAAAGTATTTTTGTAGAACTTGTCATCGCAGTAGTCATGAACATTCCACCAATATTTGCCCTGATCTTGTTTCTTTTGTAATATAATGGGCCGATTATATTTACCTATAATAAAAAATTTAAAAACGTATAGCAACTATTTTTTATTAGAAGATAGTGCTCTTCTTCTTTTTCTGAGCGACTTAAAAATCCTCTATACTTTTTACACAGTGTACTCATTTGAAAAAAAGGTAAAAGGTAAGGTTCTAAATCAGTGCAAATGTATGTAACAGGCAGTTATAGCGTCTAAAACTCCATAAAGTATATATTTTTTAATCAGCGTGAGAAGCCCAGTCGACTTAGCCATGGCCGTCTGTCTGTCCGCCCATCCGGCTGCGTGTATGAACGTACGGATCTTGGAAACTACAAAAGCTAGAGACACCAAATTTGACCAGAAGGTGCCTTTATACCCAGATCACAGATCAAGTTAATTTCTGATTTTTGATATCCCCCGCCCCCACTCCCCCGCAAATTGTAAAACAAAATTAAGACACCGAATATCTTTTACAATTTTAATGCCATTGATATTTTATATAAGTAATACTAATACCGCATCACGATCGGACCATAAACACCTAAGAAAATAAAATTTGTTTGTGTGTGTGTTTATATAATATGTGAATACGTGTACATTGCGGCGTTTGAAATTATGTTTCTGGCGCCACCTATTGGTGGAGGTCTGATAACCTTCTTTGTTTGTGGCGCCATCTATTGCGCAATTTGAGTTTGAGTGACACGCATTTGAGCCGATAGAATGTGCATATATAAATGTGAATTATGTACAAATTTGTTGTTATGTACTGGGTGCAAGATAAACTGTAGTCTCGTGCGCTAAAACTACAGCACTCTTACTTGTTTCTAGCTAAATTCTCTGACCAATATTTAAGACAAGTTATAAGAGCAATACTGCAATTTGATACAAACCATCATAGTCTTTTATAAATCTAGCATATACCACCGATTTTTGAACTGTTATAAATTTTGGTAAAATTTCTGGTATAATGACTTTAATGTGGTTGTTATCATCTGACAGTGCTTTTATTAACATTTCTCTAGTCTTCTCCTTATTTTTCGTTAGAGTATATGTTATTTCATGCGAAATCGTTGTCGCACTGCCCACATCAAGCGATACTGTAAAGCGAATATCCATTTTCACGCCTGTATAGAATAGTCAAGTATATATGTTTATGGTTTGTAATTATATATTTAATTTTCATTTTAATTACCTGTCGTCAAATCTTTTATCAAACGATTTTTATCAGGTGGTGACATATTCCACAATGTCAATGAATTGGCATCAAACTTAATTGCTGTACAATCCACTGGATCATAGATCGATATATGATCAGTAGCATATATATCGTGGCGGAAGCTTTTTTTCATCGCCTGATAGTCTTCTTTGTCAAACTGACGTATGCTCGAATAGCATTGGGAGACATAAATTGGTTCATAATGCCCTATTTTTACGGAAATGTCCGCTCGACGGGGAACATTTGGCGTTCCTACTGTCCCAACAAGTGCAAATAAGAATAATGGACTCCAAATAAGTGCAATCAATAACAATATCATGGTACCCCCAATTAAGAATTTAGCATAAAATGCCTTGGGCTCGCCACGTAAAACTGGAAAATCGGTGTCCATTTGTCTATAGCAACGCACAATAAATACCGACTGGAAAATATCTTCCATTTTGATCCATTCCATTATAGTTAGCGTGGTATCAATGCACAACCAGTCCAACATTGTTCGAAGAATATACAAAAATGGTATTTCCATATATCTAAAATAAAGTTTTAATTTAAATAGAATCAATATATCATCATTACTCACACTTTAAATGCTACATAGTTGACCATAGAAAAACTTTTCGTAAATACATTTCCCAAAATACGTCTCGGGTAACCACAACGCACCTGATAAGCCGACAGCAGCATATGGAGACACTTGATCAGATAAAATACAACGGGTGCGGTTGCTCCAAAACTGTGTGCAGTTACATATGGAACTAGAAAGAACATCCAAATGTGTATTCCAATAACCGTCACGAAATGGAATACTATTTTGATCTTCAATGCTTTTCTTAAATATATTGCCCGCTCTGTTACTATTGTAATAAATTGAACCATCAGCATAAATAAGAAACTGAAGGGTACCTTATTCCCTTGTATATACGTCTCCAGCACACTTGTGCTATATTTATGCCGATACTGACACGATATAAAAAAAACAAAATTATTCTCAAATAGTACTATGTAAAAACATTTTGTATTCCGAACATCTAGGAGTAGTAAATTCAATTGGTACCGATAATAAATAATCAATTCACTTTAATTTTTTTTAATATATGTGCTTAACCATATTGCTATACAATCAAGTAAGTATAAATAAATGCAATATATTAGTCAAAGTTTATAGAATTGTACATAAAAAAGAAGGGTACACCCTTCATAATTTAGTAATAAAAATATTGCACACATGGGCAAAACGGAATGATAATAATAAATGCGTTAATATAATATTAACAGATTTCTTGGGGCTGGGGAAAAACGGTTCATAACACATAACTGTTAACAAAAATTTCATGATTTAGACCATGTCAGAATGGATTTAAAATAACGCCAGCTGCACTAATGATTGCATTGAATATTTGAATATTGTTGAGTTTAAAATAAATAAATGCGTTACTTTATTACTTTTACTCAAAGTAAATTTTTTACATTGCTCCACCACGACCCATCTTAACACTGGTTATATTATAATATATAAATTTTCTTTCCAGTAGCATACTTATAGACTGTTCAAAAGTGAGTAAAAAATATAATTGACGGAATTTTTATTTAGTGCCTCTTGAAAACTAGAATGTCTTTTATTCAATATATGTAATATGGCGAAGTGTCACAAATGAATATTAAAAAAAAAGTTATTACCGTATTATTAAATTACAATGCTACAACTTACCACAAACTTGGGAAATCCAAAAAGCAACACAAAGAAATTAATAAAATCACATAGGAATAATAATGTATATACATCGGTCGATAGCCTCGCCTTATGAAGTAGATCAAGAAAGAATTTTTGTATTGTACATAAAACTCCACCCTTGTTTCTGCCGATTATTATTACTGTAGTTAATTGATTTAATATTTCAACATTTCAACTTACTCTAAGTTGGTCATAGCTGAGCGATAATACTCTGATTCAATGTTTTGATAAACATATTTATTTTCTCTTCCTGGTCTGAGTAGATCGTCTACATCCCGTTCAAAACCGCTTGAGCGGAATGGAGGGCGCTCACTACCAGACTCTTCTCTTTAATGTAATTGGAGGAATCGTAACATAACAATATAAAAGTACTAATTCCTAACATACCTTAAACGATGGAGAACTTCAGTTGGACCTCTGACATTTGGCTCAGTGGCTTGGAAATAGCAGTATTAAATTTCTATTCAAAAATTAATTAAAAAAACTTACTTCTGCGTACCGGTGTTATCTCAAGTTCTATTCGTGGTAAATTCCAGATACCCTGCTTTTTAAGCATATAGCGATGCCAGAAGAGTACCACTAACAAGAGAAGATCGTAAACCGCTTTGCCATGCTTCACCAAAAGCTCAAAATCTGTTGTCTGGGCCACCTTTGTGAGTTTCGCGTCAAGTACAAACTTCTGATGCATAATGCACTTTAAAAATATCATCGCCAATGTGTATGTGATGAGAGTAACCCAAAAGGTTTTTGTGGGGCGCGGCAAGGTAAGGGCACCCCAGTAGAAGACGAGGAATGGCAATGGCAATGAGATCATAGATGAGTTGGCAGCTTGATTTACACATACAGCCAAATAGCAGATCGCCTCCGTATTCGCAATTATTGTATACCATAGCGATATCAACATTTGTACAATAACTCCATGGTCGAGAGTGGTGAAGTCATCACTCTTGGAAATTAGATTTAATGTCGATTGTCTAGTCGCAATGTTGACAGCATTGAGCTGTTGACTGTTTGTACATTATGATTAGTTTAGTAATTATCAGTTTATGTGTAACTCAAACTCACTTGTACAGCGTTTGATTCAAAAAACTAAACATTGCTGCAGTATTGACCAGTCCCAGCCGATTCATGGTACTAATGTCCTGCAGTGTCTTCTTTTCGGCTGATAGTACTTTATGCACAAAACGATAATTTCGTGATAGACGATATAAGCGGAATGTCACAAGTATTATTAACTCAGTGGTTAGTTTGACGAGCGGATTCGTTTCGAAATCAATACTGGAGTCTGAGCTATATTGATCTTGTTCCGTAACGGCACTTGATCTAGACTAGTTATTAGGAGGTAATTGGTGCTTAACTTTAATAAAAAAAACCGAATGATACTTACTGATGCAATCATCTGACGTGTGTGCAATTCTTCTTGATCAAGAAAATCAAACTCTTCAATTATAATCGGATCGTCGCCATCATCTGGCTCATCGAACATATAGTAATCACCTGTGCGTACGGCATGCGGATGAAGGCGCAAATCTCGTTTTCTTGGAAATGGAAAATATGGTAAATATATTCCACTAAATTTTTTTTCGTTTAAAGGCACTTCAACATTTTGCTCCGTATCCTCTAAATCAATTTCTTCTTGCGAGTTACCGGTGAAACGCGTTCTCATCGCACGTCCCTCTTTGTAAATTAAAATAATATTTTTCAAAATCATTTTTATCCACTTCAATCATACTTACTTTTGTAACTTTGGATGCTTTTATTCCTGATAAATTCCATCTTGGCTTTTACATTTAACAAAACGCTCTTCTCGCACTGATGCCGATCATAAATTTGTTTATAATGTAAATTTTGTATAATAATAGCTCCGCTGTTAAAACAAATTAAGCAATAATTAATTAACAGATTGCTTTTATTAACTTACTGGTACGTTAGTAAATACGAAATTTGTTTATTCGAGTTTCTAGAGATTTTGGAATGCACCTAAGTTAATATTTTGGTATTCCCGAATATATTATTGAACTTTCTTCATTTGTATCTCTAAATAGCGGATTACTAAATAACTTACTATAAATCTACAAATATTAAACAACACCACAAATAATGACATTTTTAATAATTATTACAATATAATGAAGAGTTCCTATCCAATTTACTTATTACGGACAGAGAAAACTAAAAAATAATTTAATGTTCACGCTAATCAAGTATATACATATATGTATATATACTTTTTGGTGCTGATGTACCTACGCGCTGGATAGAATTATTAGAATTTCTTACTAATTACACCCTGTACATATTTTAAAAATTGATAAAAGGGGTTAACTAAATTAGTGCAAATGTATGTAACTGGCAGAAGGAAGGGTCTAAGGCTTCATATATATTCTTGATTAAGAAGAGTAGCTGAGTGGATCTAGCTGTATGACCGTCTGTATGCACGCATTGATCTCAGAAATCAGCTAAAGACACCGAACTTGCCATGTAGGCTCCCCTATACCATACGAAGATCAAGTTTATTTTAGACTTTCGATAACTATACCCAAGTCGAAAAAATGCGCAATTAGAAACGCCTATAGGTAAGCAACACTTTCATTAAGTTTTAAAAGTTGGACTCTTTTTTGTATTAGAACAAAAGTGGAGATTCTTAATTATGAACTTACCGCGATGCTAGAACAGTGTTTGCTTGCGTATCCATTATTATATGACAAAAATAATAGGAACGAAATATGCGACTTTGAAAGATGACAAAAGCGAATATAATTCCGTGCCAGATCAGGGTATTTTTGAAGATTAGGTAATTAGGGCCATAGTGGTAGTTATCCCTTGCTTCAAATAGCTCCACATCTTCAGTGGTAACCTGTTTGTACTTCATTACTGCAAATAAACTCTGATAATCTTGCTTATCTTTAACACGGAATGTGTATCCAAATACAATGATGCAGGATTTGATCACTATATTGAATACATTGAACGCAATAAGGAAATTCCAACGACATATGATATAATGAATATTTTCTAGATAAATTTCTGAGCCCTGAAGCAGAAATACTAATGTGAATATCAGGTAGCCCAATGATAACATATCCATGCTGCATACGCCGCCCAAAAACACAACTGAAAGTGTAATCCAGAGGAAGCTACAGAATATAAAAGTCTTGAAGACATCCGAATAATTTCGAACGAAGGAGCAAAAATCATGTGTGGGATTCTTGAAGTAAACATGTCCAAGTTTCGCAATGTGGTGAACTATGTTCTTGTTGTCACCCCCGGGATAGGATTGATTATTAATTTGCTGTATCTCTGCATGGAACGCCTTACGCTGACGTGCGATGAGTAAGAGCACAATAAAATCAATACTAATCTTCGACTTCATGGAAACATCTAGGATAATAAGATTTCCCTCTTGTTGAATTTTTTCTATATCGAGAGCTGCAACAAATTATTTGGCAGTGGCAGTGTCATGACTTACTTCGCTTGTTAATGGCGATACTTACCCTCGCATATATTTGGTGGAAAGTGTATCATATACACGTACTGTAAAAATATTGAGAGTATAAAATAAATCTGGAACAAATGCCATATGCGAGCACACTGAACGCGTGTCAGGCTGAGCAACAATATGAGCCAGAAGATATATGTTAATGCAAGAATATCACGTCTATTGACAATTGTCGATATTAGGGCAATGAGAGTTATTTCTAATCCAAACTTGAAATAACTATAGTTAAGTAGATATTTGAATAGACCAGGAAAATTACGTTCTGCGTCCTGTCGAGTGGTTTTGGGAAACAGGGCTTTTCGATCCCTCTTCTCGCCCAAAGATACTTGTATTAAATGATCCCGTAGCTTAACTACTGCATGCATTGTCGTTACGACCATATATAAAACATACGGCGATATATAGTGCATTAATGCGCCCCATATGATATCAGTTTTCTTTAGGCCCATCCATTCAGCTAAATTCACGGTGTTGTTTTTCTAAAAAGTAGCTCTGCTTAACTACATATATATATGTACGTATATACTTACACATATATAGTCGAAGTGACTAGCGTCCAAATAGTTGATCTGGTAAATCATTTTCATGAGAATTAAAATAGATACCCAAAATGTTACAATACGAAAAATGATACGTCGAAGGAACCGGTTCACACAAACACTCATTAATGACAGTATCACTAGGACTAGATTAAAGCAGGAAACCTCTGAAATGGCACAGGAGAAGGTTGTCATTATGACAGCTTTAATCATGTGCATTTCAAGGAAGCGCCAGATAAATTCTTTGCTAGGTGCAAACCATCGCCGCAACTTCAACCGAACTCTCTTGGACATCACAAATAAGAACGTTTTCCAAGTTAGCGGAACGGAATGACTCTTTCGTGCATATCCACTAGTCAATATACTGTGTGTCCTTGCTTTTTTTTTGCTGCCATCTGATCTTGGCATAAGTACTGCTGTCATTAAACGTCGGTGAAAATAATGCAGTTGTACTACTGTGAATATTACTGTCAATGTCGGTATTAGCAAATGCAGAAATAAATCCTTAGTCTCGTAACGACGCAAGCCAATATCGCTTTGTCTAAATAAATGTTAGAAAAGTGTTAAGATTAAAATGATCTGAGTAAGTAGGTATATAACGTAACTCACAAGGAGGGTTGAACGTTAAGATACTTCTCCCAATAGTAGTCAAAATGGTCAAATTGATATGTGTATATAATAGTTAAAATGGTCATGGCATAGAAAATGACAAATATCCAATATCCATACAAGAATTGTATCCAAAGTTGTAGAGACATCTGGAATACCATTAAGAAGAGCAAGAATAGCGACATATAGCAAATCCGGAATCCAGTCATAGCCTGATCGAGCATTGCACAAAGAAATATTAAAAATATCAGCATCCACATCCAGATACGTGCGACAAAGTTCGAAACGCTCTCAAAGAAATATAATACGGCTTGAGGTGCTCTTGATTTTTCAAACAATGAGAGCGTTGATTTTGGCCCAAATAATTGAAATATGTCACTTTCATCCTTCGCTTTCTCCTTAAAATATTGATGTGATGTTATCCAGAATATAAACAGAAATATTGTTTTAACTATCAGTGGAACGTATGGATGGGCTCGACTATCAGGATGTACAAGACCAATTTGCACTAGATTAAATCCAAATACCTAGAGCATTAGTATATCATGTTACCTATAATATATGGAATTAGTATATAATACATTTAAAACATTACTTCAGCGGGCAACTCGGTTTCAGTGAAATTCATTCCACATATATATTGGGCAAGAATCAGGAATTCTGCATACAACACAACAAAGAAACTTGAACGCATCATAGAGCGACGTTGATTTGGTATCATCCACAAAATATTGGCCCAAAATAATAGAACAAAGGTTAACCAGCTATGATAGATAATTGACCAGATCTGAAAACAAGAAATACAAGTCCGATTCTCTTCAGTTTACTTTTAGTTTTCATATTTACCATCATAACAATATTGAGTAGGATGTAGCTGTTCTTGTATATGCACGTTGTGATATCACAAACCATATAGAAAAATTGTTCCAAATATGACTGCTCCTCCATTCTAAAATCTATACTTCCATGTTCAGTCTGGCGCTTCCCATGATATTCATTACTACTGCGCTTTGAACCAATTTTCATTCTCATTGTCGTAAAAATATTTTTGAATCGGCCTTGATGTATTAAGTTGACGATGATCACGAAATAAGCCCACATTAATGCAATTGGACTTAGGTATGAGGCTACGTCTAGTTTATGATTTAATTTCACTAATAAACCTTTCGTTTGCTCTTTGAAAAACAATAATGCTTTAAATCCCAAAATGCTGATCAATTGATTCCATTCCATTCTATTAGTTGTAATTTTTCTATATATTTTAAATGATGTACTCACCGTGCCCAAATCGACTCGCTGCTCAAGTAGTCCTGGAACATTGACAACTGATAAGCAACAAAAAATGTTATTTGTGCCGCCAGGATAATGGCAACGGCGGCTAGTGGATAATGTATGCCGCTTGAAGAATATTAGAATTCAGGAATTGATAATAGAATGTTTAATGATTATAAAATTACTTATACGTCTGTCGATATAGAGCCCAGTACGTTCCGGCCATAAGAAACGTTAGAAAATACATGAGGCCAGGTAATGATGGACTTAAGACAGCAGCAACATAAAGGACGAGTAGAGAAAATACCGGAGCTGCAGGTAAGTGATACCATTAGTATGTCTAGATAATCGATGAACACAAAATATAGTTACATGTTTTTAAAATAGATCGTATATACGCAATTATCAGAAGACGATTTACTTCGGAATATTGTAAGCTTTGTCGAGTATATTGATCCATTATTTCGGGTTCATGCATCTCTGGACTAGGAGATCCGTCGCGAAAATAATATTTGACATATAAAAACATAATCAAAGATGTAAATGCTACCAATATATCAGGTAAAATCCACAAAACCATTGTAAACCCCCTGGAAAAATCGATTTGTTCAAATTTATTAACATTACATTTAAAATTCGTAAGTTTATTTTGTTTACCGCAATCCTCCAAAATCAACAATACCAATTTGTCGGAAAACATCCGTTGATGTTGATGTCGTGTTCAAGATAGGAAGGAAGAAATTGATAAAATTTATCAATAGATGAAACACCATAAAACACGCACCCAACACACAAGACACTATTAGGAATATCTTCAAAAGCAATACTTGACGGGGTTTCTTGGTCTGCAACAGCCAAGGTGTTAAAAAAAACAGAAATAGATAGCAAAGTGATATGCCAGCGGGGCGCGCCAAAACAGCTATATAATTATATATCAATTATGTTGTTAATTAATGTAATAACATGTATAATTCACTTACTGATTAAAAATATAAGTGGCAGCACCACACGCGCTAGCAGAAACAAAATAAGTTCCTTCATTTTATATAAATATATGAAAGTCTTGCCTTTTCAAAACTCCAACTGACTAAAGTTTCAAATAACTTTTTCAATATAATCAAACTCCTACGATGAAAGCAAAAATAGTTCCACTTTCAATTTTTTGCCAATTAGTTAAATGATTTTTAAACAGACGTTTTTTTACACCCTGTACCCATTTGAAAAATGGGTAACAGGCAGAAGGAAGCGTCTAGTATATATATTCTTGATTAGGAAGAGTAGCCGAGTCGATTTAGCCCTGTCCGTCTGGCATGGATTTCGGAAACTACAAAAGCTACATATACCAAATTTGGCATGAAGATGCGCCTAAACCATACGCATATTAAGTTTATTTCTGATTTTTTATATACCCCTCACTTCCCCGCAAATTGTAAAACATATGTAAAACCCGAGTAACTTCCACTATTTTAAAGCTATTGCTTTAATATTTTACATATGTACGTAATAATAGTGTCTCTGAAAATCATCAAGATCGGACAATAAACACCTGAGAAAATTGATCGATTAGTTTTCTTTGTTTTATCTGCAATGCCACCAGCAAATGCGCAATTAATTGGCAATTTGTTTGTGTATGTGTGTGTGTGTGTGTGTATGTATATGTGAATGCGTGTACATCGCTGCATTTAATTTTATATTTGTGGCGCCATCTATTGTTATTGGCGAGAATCCACTAATTCCAATTATATATATATAAATGCGAATTATGTATAAATCTTTGTAATGCACTGGGTACAGGGTGAACCGTAGTTGTGTGCGCTCGACTACAGCACTCTTGTTTTATTTTAACAATTAGATGCTAAACAAATTGGGGCACAATAATAAATCTACAAGAGTTTCAAATTCCCACACAATTAACATAAAGTTTATATTCTATTTCTCTTTGAGAGAAACAGTAACTTACCCAAGTTATATTAAACTAGTATTCTGACAACTACGGACATCTCGAAATTCTGAAGCAGTGATTTACGGAGGCAATTGTAATTTTTATAATTTATTTTATAAGTTGACAAATATGTATTAATAATATACATGATCTTATATCTGTAACAATATGTGTGGATTTTATATAAAAAGATATCAATGAATTTACATATAAGTGATTATAATCAAGCTTGTAGTGTATCATCTAAATCTTCTTCTTTGACTGGTGCTTGAGCTGCAACTCGTTTCAGAACTTTTGTTACTACGTCATTTAATGAGTCTTTTGCCCCAGTTTCCAAAACCTCACAGGTCTTTTTGAATGTAATTTCATCAGATCTCAATCTTAGTATGGATATTAAGGCTAACTCAGAGTTGGATTTCACATAGCCATTCTTCTCTTTAGTGCCGTTGACAAGTGTTGGGACAATTGTTTTCAAAACATCTAGATGAATCTGTTCCGCACTTAGATTCTTCGAAAGGTGAATAGAACTTTTTGCAACTAGCTGCTTAACATCATTACTGCTGTGATTCATTGCCCTAGCCAATGCTACTATAATGTTGTTTGGAGGATCCTCCATAATAACCAGTTTGTGCTCTAAAAGATATGTCGCTGCGCGCACAGCGTTGCAAGCAATGGGTACCTTATCCGACACAATATTTGTTAATATATTAGCAATGATTCTATCTGTGAAACTTGGTGTTAGGATTTCGTTTGGACACTCCTTCAATGCCACAAACAGAATGACTGTGTATCCATGCTTAGTGACAGGATCTTCCACATTGTCAGAAAGTACGCAATTGTTTAACAAATCGCCGACTTGTGCAGATGGCATGTATTTTAACATAGCTCCCAAGCAACCGCCTACAGCATTTCGGGTTATATCCTCTTGATGTCCAATTAGAGTTAACAATGTAGAAAAGACTTGCTTCTTAATAGGATCAGACATTTTATCTCCTGATGGACTAATAATGCTACGCAGCGCATGCAACATTGTTTCCCTCACCGCAGAATCATCCGACCCCTTTATACCATTATGAATTTCATTGAACAATGGATCAGCTCTAGAATGTATGACCACCAACTCGGACAGTGCCTTTCCCGCTTTCATGCGCACGTTTCTATTTTGGTCATGCAGTGCCTTCAAAAATGTTGTTTGAAGCTGTGGTAAAAATTGCTTCAATATAACACCAACTTTGTGGAGTAGAATGGCTAAGGTTTCTAAAACTGCTGCTTTGACACCAGAGTTGAATCGGTCGCCCAGAATCCGAATCAGTGGTCCAGTTATATGTACGACAGATGGTTGCAAGGAATTGGCGCTAGTAAGAAAGATAACCTCTCCAAGTCCTTGGGCCGCATTCTCCTTTTCTTCCGGTAAGCCATTCAAGATAGCTTCTCGGAAAACAGGCAACAACGGTGTTATTCCCTTTGGTAAGCAGAAACCTGGCAGTTCTGGTTCCTTCAATTCGCTGGCTGCAAATCGAACTGCTTGGCGCACATCGCTCACATAACCAATCTGTTGCGTTGGACTTAGGCCCTTAATAACAGCGTTTAATGCTTCCCAAGCCTTTTGAATTATACCCTTATCGTGATCGGCCATTAAACGAAGTAAGCAGCGAAGCAGTTGGGGAATATATTGAGAATAATCACCTGGTGAGTGAATGCAGAAAGCGGAAAGTAAGCTAGCCGACGATTTGCGCGTGCACACATTATCGGACTTGGCAGAGACTAGCAGTGTATCCATTATAGTTCGAATTCCAACCTCATCGGTCACTGATAAAATAACAGTCTGACAGTATTCTAGTTCTTGATTTTCGTTGACTGTGCCATGCGATTGGGATAAGGCGTCCAATAATGCAGACAGGATTTTTGGTAGATATTTTGTTAAAGCATCACCAGCAACTGAAACTAATATGGACAAGGCTTTTGTGTTAACGGGTTGAGCAGTTAACTGTGGGACAAGATAGGGTAATACGACTCGTGACTTTATAGACATAACTTGTCGCAAGCCGTCCAATGTATTTTCAGCAACCATTGGATCTGGGTCGGAGAGACCTTCTAGCATGTAAGGAAGTATGTCGTCCAGTGCTCGGGAGCCCACGGTGCTGTGCAAGGATTCGAATGTTTTTGCGGCTGCTTCACGAACTTCGGGTAAAGGATCTGCCAGGGCTTTGCGTACAGTTGGAACAAGACTGTGCACGAATGTTAAAACCATTTCCTTAGACGTTGATGCCATTATTTCAGATAAGCCAATACATACGCCTTGTCTTTGGTCGGCTTGTTCTGAATTTAATCCACTTTCTAGAATTGGAATTATTTCAGGTAACACTCGTTCTCCAAGTTTCCTAACAAGATCACCCAGAGTTCGTGCGGCGACTTGACGTTTATCATAGCTAGTGCTTGCTAAGCAACCTAGTAATAATCCAAATAATGTTGGTAAAATCTCTCGCAGAGTTCGGGGTGTGTTTGTTACGACAATTTTCCAAACGTGTAGTGCAGATTGACGAACCATTAGGGAGACGTCACTTCGTCCCATGTAAAGACCAGATAACACTCTGTTTCGACGTTCATCACCCAAGAAACGAATAATGGCTGTATGTGATTGCTCTGTACCGAAATTATCGTCTTCACTAGCTGTTTCTGTAGTCATTTTTCCAGATACACCCGATATGCGATACAATAAATCTCCGAGAAGTTGTACGGAACTATATCGAATTCTCCAGTTCTCATCAAAGAGTCCCTTTTCTAACTCTGGCAGCAATAGAGCAACAGCTGTTTCTGCGTAAAGGTTTACAATTCGCTGGCCAGCTCTGAGTGCGGTATCTCGTACATATTCGCTTTCATCAGCTAATGCCTTAAGTATTGGATTAATTATTTGACCGATGTATGGCGTAAACTCTTCGGGAAATGCACCTGGCATATATATAAACATCATAATATAACCATCTTTTACATGCGGAGAAATATCAGATCGTTCTGCAGTTGCAATTATTTCAGGCATAAGTTTATGCATCTTTTCGACTCCTAATCCTCCAACTACCTCGGAAAGTCCCTGTGCTGCGCCACTGCGATCAACGCTACTAGATTCTGATGTTAAGGTTTGCATTAACCATGGCAACAAGTCATCAAATGAGGATTCTCCCATTCCCTTGACCATTGCACCAAGTGCACGAGCAGATACTGCTCGAACTTCTGGAACGGGATCGAGCAAAGAGGACTTTAACCCTGGTATTATACTTGGAAGATATGGTGTCAAATCCTTTTGATCCGTAAGCGAATACATATTTCCAATAATTTGAGCTGCCATTTTCCTTGTTTCGGTTGATCGATCCATAAATGCTCTTTGAACTACTGGCATTATAAGTGCCAAGGAAGGTGCGTCTATAAAGTGAATAAACTTGGTTTTTAGCAAGCTTTGAAGACAGACCGAAGTATTATTAGATGGATCCTCCAATGCTTTTAATAAAACGGGAACAATAGCCTGAATTTCTGGATTTTTAATCACAGAGCCAATAACCTTGAGAGCATCTGCACCAGCCTCTTGTACTTTTGTGTGGGAATCGCCAAGAACTTCAATTAGCTTTGGAACAATGCTAGGCAAGCAGGATGACAACTGTTTTGGTGCACAAAACGCCATAGCACCCAACAATTCAACAGAAGCCGTCTTTGTTCTCCAAGAATCTTCATCAAGTGCATCCAACAGAGATGGCAGCACCAATTTAACTCCATGGGCTGACAGTTTGCCCATTACCACCTTAGCAGTATCATCGGCAGCTTGTCTTACGTATTGCGATGAATCGCCAAAGCATTGTAATAAGTGCGGCAGGACATGGACTATATATGGCTCAAACAGGCGTCCAAGTGTGGTGCATAAGACTTCGAATGCAAAAAGCGCACCCTCACGACTTCTGTAGTTTTTCTTGTCTTGTATATAATTCGTTAGTTTTGACATTATATCCAATTGCTTGAGCGATAAGATGCCAAGACCTTTAACAATACCAGCAATCCCATAGGCAGCACCTCGTCTTTCTCCATATTTATCAGATTTAGCCAACGAGTGTAATAATTTCTTAATCATTGCTGGAGCTTCCTCTTTAACAGATGGCATTAAATGTGGCAGACAATTTGATACTGCTTCCTGAACTTGTTGCGATGGTGTAGAGAGAGCAGTTATCAAACGTTTGACAATTGGATCAATTCGTTTGTCATCCTTTTCCAAATGACGTGCCAAGGATCCCATTAGAATTACGACTGCTTGACGTATATTATCATAACTTTGCGATTTGGGTGCTTTATCAAGAAATTCTTCAAACACTGGCAGTAAACTGATAATTGTCTCTTTGCCGTGTAAGTCAACTATCTTCAATGCAGCAGCTAACATTTCTTTGTGAACAATTTCTTCCCGATCACCAAGGCCATGGGATACCATAAATTGCATTAAATAATTTATATCATCAATGGATAAAAATTGTGCTATTTGGGATATGGCAATAGCCACACCTCTACGGGGCTTCCATTGATCGGAGGCGGGCTCTATTTCACGATCGAATTTATCCAGCTTTGGAGGAATCAAAGTGAGTTTCTCATTATAAATGGCCAGCATTTTCTTTAACCCTGATTTTATTAGACTGTTATCGTTTATTATAAGCGGTATTAAGGATTCCGCAGATGCTTTTTGTATGCAAAGTTCTGGATGTGTGATATCATTAAGAACATCGTTGAACTCTGGAAACGGAAAATCAGCAGAGTCCCAAAGATCGATGGCTAAATTTCGAATTTCTGGGGATGTATCAGACTTTGCTATCCACAATCTGGCGATTAATTGTTTTTCCAACTCATTATTGGTTTTAAAAAAGTCAACTATTGATGTAATCATAATCTTAACTGCACGCAATGCAACATCCCTGATGGTGTCTGTATTACTCTGTAGGGCATCCAAAAATAATTCAACAATGTAATTATCTGGGGTAGCATTTAATTTACCGCCAGACGAAACTGCTGCGACTTCTAAAAGAGCATTCACAGCGTGGGTTTGGATTGCCGTAGTGTTGTTTCTAATCAAATAGAGTAATATTTTAAGCATTCCCAGTCTTGGTAAATACCTTGGGTGGTAGAAATCAACGGTGGACTCATTTTGGGTTTGGACATGAAATTCAATTAGCTTTATGCTTATTAATACAAACTCCTCATTTGTTCTATTATTTACAAATGTAATTGATCGTTTGAGGAACTCAAATGCATAAGAAAATGAGGGTGAATCCAATATGTTTGATTCGGCAAGTACATATTTGTTTAGATTTGATATTATATCCATAATACTCTCGTTTAAATCTTGAGCATTCCATTCTTCTTTCAAGTCATAAGCTGGTTTTTGTAGTCGAATTGTTGCAATTGAAATTGAACGTGCCAAATCTGAATGATCTTTAAAACACATTTTATGGAGGAAATAGTATAAATCGGTTAAGAGTTCAGCGCTCAATGCACTATTTGTCGCTAGCAAGATATCATCCAATAAAGTATGAAAATGCAATGAAATATATTTTTCATTTCCGGAGCAAGATGCTCTGAATAAACTGATTATGCTCTTTAACTTTTCATGCATTGTCTGCACGCGCAATTTGATACGCATTTCTTTTTCTGTTTGGTTTTTAATCAATTCCTGTTGTTTTTGCGTTAATTTCACAGTTTTTGATTTTCCCTCCTTTTGCCGCTTCTCATCAATCTCCCGACGAAGCTGAATTTCCTCCAACTGCTCCTTATAGCTATAAACTTTGTTCTCCCGCTTAACACCAGCAGTAGCGTATTGAGAGTCAGCATGTGGAATTACACTTTTATCATACAATTCTCCGTCTGGTGTCATGAAGGTTAAGAACTCTTCATTACTAACGCTAAAGTTGCTGTCATCGTTCAAAAATACCTTAATACGGGTTATAATGTCTGGCACAACTATCTCCGGATTAATTCGTACTAACGAAGCAATGGTATTTTCGTAGACTGGACAAATTTTAAAGTTCTCTATATATTTCTCAATTATTTGCGATTTGTTTTTGAATATGAATTGCTTGGGATTCAAATGGAAGTTCTCTTGAATGGTGCTTTCCCAGAAATATGGACTATTTGTTGCTATTGCAGGATAATTAGCAAGATCTAGCAGCAATATAGTTAACTCATGACTATCTTCGGATTGGACATTTTCTAGCGAACATAGAACTTCTAACGCATCTACAAATGCCTGGCTTGGAGTCCCAGTTTGATCGGTACAATTGTCAACTTCATACTGAATTTTTGCAGTGTTTATAAGTCTATTGTATTCTTTGAGAGCAACTTTGACAAATTCTACACCGTCAGTGCCTTTTATGATTTGGGTAACTTGTCCTTTTGTATAATTTCTTACTTTAACTGAGCTGCTACATAAATTATTAAGTAATGCCCGATGTAATGGATCTACTGGACCTTTAATTTGATCTAAATATGTTGTAAATAAGATCCTAGCCATGAATGAAATGTGGCATAAAGTCTCCGTTGCTGCCGTCGATATAAACTTTTCATTAAAGTAATATTGCTTACTCATATCAAATATGGAATTCCAGAAACTAGAGTTCAAATCCGATGGCTTCTCCAACAATAACAAAAGACAGGCAATACATGCTGCTTCCGATATAGAAGAAAGTTGAGAAGAATTTTGTAGTGCTTTTGTATACAAACTATACAAAGTTGGTACTATATTGCTGGTAGTTTTCACTTCAACATTCTGTATCGACGCTAGCAGCCATTCCAGATAGCTTTGTCGGATTATTTGATTTGTGTTCTTATGTTCAATACCAGCCTTGAATATATTTATTATCGCAGTAGGCAGCTCTTGTTGAAACAATCCAGACCACAAGGCAAACATTTCCAATGTGCAGCAAATCACCTTTTCCTGGGATTCAGTCTCAAGTGCTTTCCAGAATAAGTCCACAGCCATGTTTAATATATCAAGTAAATTGTCAGAATTAACTTTGTTAAAGCTTAAAAAACCAGCACCCTGAAATAATTAACAAGAATTTATATATTTAGTTTATATTTTGGGCCGACCTATAAATGAAATAAGCAATCGATCTACCAAATTTTAGGCATATCCTTCTTGTATTAGCTGATACATATTGATTTTATTAAAGCTGCAATTAAACCTTTTCTCCTAACGCTACACTCTACTAAAATACACAATTTACAAAAATAATAAGTTCTTTAGCATCAAAATATAGTCCCCAATCTAATACAAAGCCTAAATACGAAATTTGATGGTTATATATGATCAAAGAACCATTATCTGAATTCTCGCAAAAGGGTTAAGAAACAATAGAATACCTGATAAAATTAATGTTGAAACTGATTTAAATCGTTTACTCTCGGTCGCAATTCTTTTATCCAAGAACATTAAAACAAATATTGCAAATAAAATATATAGAATACTTAATTACCTGTAACAAATTAATTCTATATTCCACAACATTGATTTTTCCATCGGAACCGTTTAAAACCGAAAATATAAGTTTCAAGAGTTCTTTAATCACGTTGCTATCCGAACATTTTTGTGACAGGTTTTTTAACGACTCCAAAGATTCACGACGTGCAGATTCTCCTTTGCTGTACAAATTCTTGATTAGAACAGTGCCAATGTGTGAAGCATAAGGGCTACAATCGATATTTATTAGATCAAAAATTAAACCAACACTTTCCAAAGTATTTTCAGGACTTCGGAGAATTGATTTCTTTAGATCGTTGTAGACATATGTTTTGAATTCCGAATCATCAAGGGTTGATAGCAATGGTCGACAAGCGGTTATAAATGATTTCTCCGGCTTCGATTTACACAATATCATACTCTTGACAAAGTATTCTATAACTTTAATTTTGTGTGTTTTCAATATATTCAAGTTATTGTGTTCAGTTTCGAATCGAATCATCATCATTATCATTATTGTGACATTCGAAGTTGCATCCATTTGAAATAGCGTTACCATTGTTTCATCAAAAATTTTGTTATTCTCCCATAAATCATAAATAACTTTTGTAGCTGTTTCAGTAACACGTGGATTCTGGGCTAGCAAAGTGGTTTGATATAACAGCGATTGGTATTCAATAAACCTAGATTTTTCTGTATTATAAATATTTGAATCTAGATTTGTATTTTTTAGTATTAAACACACCCAGCCAAGGGCGACAACAGCAGTCCTGCATGATTTATGAGCTGGTGCCGCTGGTAATTCCTTCAAGACTAATGTTTTAAACACATTTAGCATATGTTCTATAGTTAAGTCATGATGGGCAATCAAAAGATCACAAATTAGCTTTCGTACTAGGAGCTGGGATGGAGGATCTTTGTACTTGGATATTGTTGTTCCTATCACTTTGCATATTCCTCGAATGATAGCAGAATTTACACCTAAAATTATAAATAAATTTAGATAGATTAATATCTTATTTAATATATCTTATTCTAGGTTTAAGCTATGATTCGACCTGCCGGATTTTTTCTAATTTGGTAGGTAATATCAAATTTAGAGGTAAATACTGCTAGGTAGATTCGGCTTGGTTCAGGAAAACTCTCCACACATTAATTTAAATTAATTACGTTGTGTAGTATTTTGGCATTAGATATTTTTATTTGGCATCGAGTTAATTTGCAGCTCGTTTTGCTGATTATTCCATAATTTACATTAACGTCAAAATACTGCTAAATTCAAGTGAAGAAGATATCTAGCTATCAGGTGTCTCGTCTGGTTTTAAGTTAAATTTTCTGTGTACTTTCGTGACTCTCTAATGTAAAAACGATATGCGAGATATTCGAAATTTTTTTTACAGAAATTTAATTTGCCATTTTAATTCTAAATTGAAGCCCTGATAATAAAAGTTTTTTTCTTTGGCAGTAAATTTATATTAAAAAATTTCTATGTTCTCAAACTGATGAAGGAAACACCTAAGATGGCTAGTTACTGGCCAAACATATGGACCGGGACCTTACAATTACTGTTTCATTAGAAGACTACACCGTAAACACGGAACTCATTTAATTTATACAAAAATAGTATATAAGAATAAAAGTGGTTTGGACTAGATTTAAATGCAACAAAAATAATTGGATGATTTTCGGGTTGGCAGAATACAATTGACAATTATTAAAGCAAAAATGTTTTATGTTTTAAATTGATTACATCAATGAAATTTACATCGATATTGTCATAACTGGTTTGTTTGTTAAACAAAAAGAATATGAATTAAAAATTTTTAATGTATATGTATTAAGATAAGCATATGAGCGAAATGTATGTATGCATGTGCCTACATAGGCAGTGCTTAAGTGTGCAACTTACCGGGATTATCAAGCACCGCTGAGACATTTTGAAAGAGTGACACGCGTTCGTCTACAGACACATTAAGTACCCTGTTTGGCAAATCGCGCAGGGCACTCGCCAACTATAAGAAATCATGTAAGAAATTGATATATTTAATATAAAATTCTTTTACCTGAGGTACGTCCATATTTTCCTTTACGCAAACGTGTGCTTTATAGTGCTGGGAACCAATCGATGACACTATCGATAAGCACCACTTTCCGGCGACACCGATAATGAAATCACTGCAACGAATTACTCGATAGCCTATCGAGTTTTATACGAGAGTACCGACACACGATTATTTAAAAAATACATGAATGCACAATCCGGAAAACCGTTATTTGATATGATTTAAAATTCATAATAAAGAAAGTTCTTAGCCGCTTTAACTGATATGTCTTCTTTTTATCTATTTTTACACCCAATTTACAATCTATACAAATGTATGTAACAGGCAGAAGGAATCGTCTAAGACCACATAATGTATATATATTCTTGATCAGGAAGAGCAGCCAAGTCGATTTAGCGCTGTCTGTCTGTATGAATGCACGGAATTTGGAAATTATGGCTGAACCATAGTCGCGTGCGATCGACTATAGCACTCTTGTTTTATTATGAATTTTGAATAGCCCAAATATGTTAACACCATGATGTGAAATCATCAAATCAACACGTTACAGTTATAGACTTTAGTCTTTTATGAATGAAACACGGTGTTTTCTGTCATATAGCGTAACGTCCAATGGACTTTGTTTACGGAGCGTTGACCGTGTGTAATAATGCTATCGAGTCATGGGCTGCTATAAGTTGCTTATAGTTATAAGCCTATATAAGTCTAGTATATTTTAATATTTTTGTATATCTGAGGATATAGCTTGTTTTCAGCAATATTTACCCACAAAATCTAGCTTATGCGGACGCTCAACACTGGTATGTATGAATACACTTTTAAAAAAACGCAATCCTTAATTTATCAATACATGTACATTTTCTAATTGACTCAATAATTGTATGCTATTGCATTTTATGTCTAGTTAGAAACGAAATAAGCGCTGATTCGAAATTAACAGAGCACTAACGCAACATAACTTTGGAATATCTCGCGTTTCCAAAAGTTGTTTATTACGATGTAGCCCTGTCCGTCTGTCTGTCTGTCCGTCTGTATGAACGCACGGATCTCGGAAACTACAAAAGCTAGACACCAAATTTGGCATGAAGATATCCCAATACCATACGCAGATCAAGTTTATTTCCGATATTCGATAACTTTCACTATTCAATCGATAAGCGATAAAATCGATAATAATTTACACATAATTGCTTATATCTCAAAGGCTATAAGAGCTAGAGACACCAAATATGGCATGTATATTCCTGTGTGCTATGCGTAGATTTTGTAATATGCCAATTTTTGATACACCTCCCCCCTTTCCAAAATAAAGACCGATAAAACTCAAATAACTTTTACAATTTTTTAAATTTAGGAATTGAAACTTAACATATATAATTCTAATGTCTATCTAGATGTACTCTGTGAAGTTCGTCGATCGGCCTATAAGCACCTGAGAAAATGGCAATTGAAAAACAGTTCCTTAGTACTAGCTGCAATGCCACGAGTCAATGCGTAATGAATAGGATGGTGTCTTGGCTACTTTGTGTTTTTTATAGTTTTTTATCGGTAATATACCAGGTCCAAAATTTTGTTTTTTTTATATTTTTTTTTATCGGTAATATACCAGGCGAACAGAAATTGAAATAGGTCAATACACTCAGTATTATTGGACATCTCCTAACTAAGGATTTCTGTTCGCTTGAGACCTAATGTAAATTCAGGCTCAAAGCTTATGCTTGATATTTTTTATCGGTAATATACCAGGCGAACAGAATAAATGCAAATTATATACAAATTTGTTGTTGTGCACAGGGTACAGGGTGAACTGCAGTCGGGTGTGCTCGACTACAGCACTCTTACTTGTTTTTTTTTTTATTTTTATTTATAAAGGTTAAGAATATATACTGCTTATCCTTTTACGACCTCATTTTAAATTTTCAGCTAATATAGGTTGCCCGTAACGGTGTAACTTTACCGCGTTTCCAAAATTGATAACTGACAAAGTCTTAGCGCTGTACCACTTTATTGTTGTATCGTGTTCACGAGGCTTAAATTTGTTCATTGGGGTAAATTATCTTAAACTAGTTTATTACTAGTTCCAATGTGTCTTCAGTATGATGGTTCAGAACTGGATCGTTTATTTTAAAACTGTTCACATGCTGGTGCTCGTATATTATTGTTATTGTTATTATTGTGAACCAATAAGTTGTAATAAAAATTTAAAGTTTGTTAATTTAAATATAAATAATGATAATAATTTAAAAATATACGGGGCTACGCCCAAGAGGCGTAATGGCAAGTTAATACTAATTTGTATTCAATACTGGTATCGATAGTGGGACAATTTTTTTTGCAGCGCGTATGTATACACTGTTTTGGATACAGGGCTGTTATTTGTAACTGTATTTTTTGACTGCAATTATTGTAGGTTATAATTTATTGCCCTAGGCGCTGGCATCATGGTGGTTGGCTGTAAGTGTTTGGTTATATTGGAGCCTCTTCTTAATAATAAAAATTCATTCATTGATTTTTATTTTCCATAACTGACCAAGCTACAGGTTTCCTGCTTTACATATAGTCATTCGTAGGCCGGTAATTCAATCAATGTAATGATAGCTTCTGTTTCGCACGCCGACTACAATGTGTGTGAAACTTTAAGTATCTTGCGGTATGCGGATCGAGCGCTGCAGATTAAGAAGAAACCTTACCTAACGATCCGCATTTATAATAATTGTAATTGTTGTAATTGCTCCTGAATGTTCCGACCCTCTGCAACTGAACTAACACCAATACCTCTGCCATTGGCGGGCAGTTTCATATGCAGTCTCTGTGCGGTCTCCTTAAGCATCAGTACGCTATCATTAAAGTGCTTGAGTTGCCGCTTAACGAATCCTGCAGCAACTGCGCGAGCTTTGACTGCATTTAAGGGACGTCACTTGTTACTTGGCCAGCTACTGGAAAATGAACATGAATGAATGAGTATTTATTATTAAGAAGAGACTATTCTACTCAATCACTTACAGCCAAGCGCAGGCCGACACCAATGGGGAAGACTCAACCAGTTGCGTATCTAGAAAACCAAACCTTTAATAAATTGGAAATTATCATGAATACTACTTTCACTCTGGCTTTAGGTTGCCAATCAACCAGCAGAGGCAATACCCAGGGACAATAGACTCTTGTTCAGCACCAGCAGCTGACACTTGCTTCAGAGCGACAATCCATTCAGAACAGCCAAAATGCAACGCTTCAATTGTAAGTAATAGAAATGTACATACATTTGTGGTAATACTGAAACTAATTTTGTTTGATTTTTAAAATATGATTCAAATAAATTTAAAAATTGAGTAATTAAAACATTTTTTATTTAAATGTGAGTATTTATGTTAGTAAATTTAATTTAATAATATATTTTGTATCAGAAGTAATATAAATAATAAAATTATGTATCATAACTAATATTATATAAATAATAAAATTATGTACAATGAAAGGAATATTCGTATTTATCATGTTCGAAAATTAGAAATAATAATTTAGGAAATAATTAAATTGAAAGCAAGGAAAACAAATATCCAAATAAGAAAAAATACGTACCTTGCTTGTACCATAGTATTCGTATCATCTTTATTCAAACAAAGTTTTTTATGCAAGTTATGAAAAATTTACACCATATAACGGACCGTTCCAAGTGTTACATTCATTCTATTTCTAATGTTTATTAAAAGTTTCTCTATGCCAGTCTAATAGTGTAGCTAAGTGTACTTTCCAATACATATCCATAGGCATACATATGTTTTCTTATCTAATCTTGCGGCAATCGAATAGAATATACAATTACCAGTAAAGTTGATGTGAGCGCCAAGTCTAGAAAATCGTATTTATCTATAATACCTATAAATCTATATATCTATATAACACGATTTAAAACTACTTCTTACTTTCAAAATGATATAATTTTCTGAACTCGGGGATTTTTAGAATTTATTGGAATTTTTCAGAATTACTGCAATTAAGGATTTCCAGGATTTTTTAATTTTTTTTAAGGTGGTCGGAATATTGGTCTTAATAACAAAAACAGCCATAACTCGGTTGTTTCAACGACGATATAGATGTCCTTCGGCCCAAGTATAGCTTCTGTTTAGTTTAATGATAATATTAGGAAGAAGAAGAATATCAGAAGGACGAAAGTCCTTAGAGGAGCTTAGTGAAAAGGACTTGTGTATAATTCGGATGTATCCTTCCGTGTCCTGATGAGTCCTGTGACAAAAAAATCGTGTAAGCAAGGACTATCAGTTGATCAAGGCACAATTAAATTGTTCTTATAGTCTTCGATATATCTAAGTGTTGAAATTTTCTAAGTGTGAGGTTCCTAGATGACTTCATAATATTTGAATGTCAATCAATAGATTAAAAGCTTACGCAGCTAATGCAGTAAAAATTTCATCTGCATCTGCTTATCCATACTCTTTGTAGCTACATGCCAAGATTGGTAAGTTGCTTTTATTAATCAGGATCTAATAATAAATAAATAATGTGCCAAAGATCATTATAATATATTTATAAAATAACATAAAATATCAGACTTTCGTTTATCTATATATAATATATAAAATTCTCGTGTCACACGATTTGTTATGCTACTCCTCCGAAACGGCTTGACCGATTCTC
>JBAMCO010000005.1:26992-40955 GCA_037075125.1 Hirtodrosophila caputudis | reverse complement strand
CATTTAAAAGTATTAAAAGCACACTTTTTACCGCGCACAAATAAAGCTGGCGGCTGTTAATACATAACAGTTCTCTGTTAAAGCATATACGTGCACTGTTGTACTGCTGTTAAGCAGTCTGCCCGCATAATTTTTTTTAAAAATTTAATGTAGCGAATTTTTCAGCTGTCAGCTGTTTTGCATTTTCATTTTTTTTTTTTTTTGGTAACAAGCCGCTTTATTTTTACGAGTATTGCACAGTGTTGTTGCTTCTCTGGCTGTGTGTGTGTGTGTGACCCAGTATGCTGGTCATACCCTGGACGTGTTGACAATTCATTTGTATGCAAATCTGAACAGAGCAAAAGGCAACGACAAACGACAGTAGGAAAAAAAAAGAAAAAACAATTCAAATAAAAATATTGCAGCTGATATTATCCAACTGAAATATACTCTGTTATATATTATATGAAGCTTTGTAAATGTGAAAGTCTCAAGCTCAGACTTTCGATTGAATTGATGAGAATTGTAAGCAAACTCCTAGCAATTTATCTGCCTAACAAACACGTTTGCTTTGCCTTAAGAAAATATGTAGTTCGAATGAACAAATATGCTCCAACACACTCACTTTACCAAAACGCGGCATAATAGCAGCAGCAAAATATGTGTTAAATTTTCATGCCCAAACAATGTACGTCAAGTGGAAAAAAATTTAATTGATATTTTTTTTTTGACGCAGCAGCAAATGGGGGCCGCATCAGCATCAGCATCAGCCTCAGCTTTTGGTACTTCAGTATTCCTAAAGCGTGTTTAATGAATACGAAAAATGCAGTACTATAATGTTAATTGGTCACCGCAGGCCACCTGCTGACTGACAGGACAATCTGACAGTACACAACTACTACAATTACTACAACTGAAAGGACAACTGACAATCTGACGTTCTGACAACAGCAGATAGCCCTTATAAGTCCCCAGTAGTCGTGTTAAGCGCGTGCATTGCATATTTTGTGCATCTTTTTTGAGTTTGTTGTTAATTTTGCAGGTTGACCTCAACATGCGCATTGGCATACATAGCGGCTCGGTGATGTGCGGCGTCCTGGGTAACAAGAAATGGCATTTTGATGTTTGGTCTAATGATGTTATCATTGCAAATCACATGGAATCTGGCGGCATACCCGGGTAAGTCCAGTCACGTATTGTTTATGCACATGCCTGGCTTTTATCTCTCGTATACGAGCATGTGTGTGTGTGTGTGTGTGTTGGTTGTAGTCAGTTGACTGGCTTCCATTTCAAATTAGTTTCAAAATTATGCACAAAGCATTGCCATGGTCCTGTAATTATTCCGTTTGTCGCAAATAACAACAAACCTCTAACAGAAACAAAATGACGAACTTGCTAATTAGTTACCCGGAATATAACATAAAATTTTCCAAAGAACAGGAATCATATTCCCGTTTTTCTTTTAGTTATATTTAATTAGAAAACTCTGTTTAAGTCTTTAGTTTCAAAAGTTAATTGAGCTTGCCCAAATTGCGACTGCAATTCGCCATTCATCAGCTTCACATTTCCCAGTACAGCCCTAAAGTTTATCGATTCAAAATACATAATTGTCCTGTGCATCGTCTACACTATCTGAGCCACATTTATTTGGCAATAATCCAGGGCTGAGGCAGCAGCAACAGCCACAGTCTGAGATGTGCTGCCAAAACAATTTTGCTGTGCTATGTCTTTAAATCTTTGTTAGCCACATTTTTAATTGGCCAATTAGAGCATGTCCAATGCCGACTACCAACAATTGTTTAGTAATTTTTGCAAGCTTGGCGTGTTTAGACACACGAAACCAAGTAACCAGGAACCAACAACTTACAACAAGGCAAAGAACAACAAATTCAGAGTAACCACAAACCGAACAAGGAGTAAAAGTAAAAGGTTCCATTTAATGCAAAATGCTTTGATGTAATTGTGGCGTAGGTCGAAGCTCAGGCGGCAGGAATACAGAAAATAGAGAAACAGAAACATAAAACGATGGCGAGGACTAGGAAACCAAATTTGTAGTAGACCAACCCAATTATGAAAGGCACACACAATGAGCAGGGCGAGAGTTAGGGGATTGTGGAGGTGGGGGGGGCTTTTATGGTCTGCGAACTTCACGCACAATCTCAGAAAACGTGTGCAAATATTTGAATTTAATTTTCTGCCAAACCAACAATTGCCACTTCTATTTTTCAACTTCATTGTAGACGTGTTCATATCTCGGAGGCCACTCTCAATTGCCTCAACGATGCCTACGAAGTGGAGCCGGGCAATGGCGGCACTCGCGATAATCATCTCAATAAGCTGAACGTGACCACGTATCTGATCAAGCGCACAGAACCATTGCGGTAAGTTTTCTGAATGTTCTTAACGCCTCTAAGTAGGCAATAACAAATGTAAACTCGACAACTACACAGACCCAAGCGGCGCTTTGGCACCCGCAGTAGCGCACATCAAAGCATTGCTCCAACTGTTGCCACAGCGCCCACACCGCCTATCTCTGCCGCACTGCCCAAATCAATTTCGGCCAGTGGTAGCGGCAATGATTGCAGCATTGGCAGCACCACAGCTGTGGGTCCAGGCCTAGGCGATGGTGGCAGCATCGATGGACGCAGTCTGGAATATGCCACCAATATGGCCATGGCCACACAGCAACCCTCACAGCTGCTGCAACAGCAGCAAAAGAAGAACATCTCACTCAACTCGCTGCCGAATGTGGTAGAAGGCGTTGCCTTGGAAAATCGCCGGCTACGCAATGGTGGTGCCGTCGGTGCTGGCAATAACGCCAATGCAAGTGTCACCGGTGCACCAGCAGGTCTATCCACAGTATCCTCACCCACAGCCATGATGTCAGCACCGCTGGAACAGCAACTCAAACCGCGCAACGGCACCAGCATACAAAATCTGACGGAGGCCATCAGTGCCAAGGGCCTGATTATTGAGGATGAGAGCACCACAGATTGGATACCAGAAATACCATTTAGGAATGTAAGTAATGAATTGAGGTATACATTAATTAATACCCAGGAAATGTGCCAGCGAAGTCCCTTTAAATTACATACATTTTTTCGATTTACAACCCGTTAATTATTAATTGGGAACATATTTCATTTTTTGACAGTTAAACAGTCCCGAGGAGGCTTTAAATCGTGCTGATTCCATACTGGTTGACCCTAAACAGGATCATCGTGTATCGCTTAGCGTTCTAGATGAAGAGGTTAGTAATTAGCATAAATATTTATAATTTAATGTTGTAATATTTAATGGCTTTCAGTTTTCGAGTGTTGTTGTTAATTGTAAATTGCGTTGAGGTTAAAGTTTAATTTATGCATGAAAGGGATTCGGGCACATTTGTGTGAATTTAATGTAAGCCTTTAAAGCACAAATGTAATTTAATCATCAACGGAATATTGACATTTAATATACCTTTACAATAATTTCCTTTAATTTATTTTGACAAAAATCTAGATTGACGAGTTCATTGAACAGAATATACAAATCAATTCGAATAAGGAAATACGTCGCGAATATTTAAATGCCTGGACATTGAAATTTATCGATAGGAGCCAGGAGCAAAAATATTGTCAGCTGCGCGAGGATATGTTCCGGTGCGTATATATATATTGTATTGTGTTGTATATTACTATATACTATAGCATGGATGCGACGTACAGTGCGTATGGTTGACGATGATGGCCAACAACATCGGATAGCAAAGCATAATGTATCTTATACTCTTATATATTGGGCTGTTGGGCTTTAATTAATGAACTGTTGCTAATTGATTTCTACCCTCTGTTTCCGCCATCCCCCTTCAGCTCGAATATGCTGTGTGTTTTTGTCATTTGGATATTTATGGTGCTCTGCCAGGTCATAATTATACCACGTTGCACAACCGTCATCATATGTCTGGCCGTTGGCACTCTGGTGCTCACCTTCTGCTGTGTCCTAGTCATGGCCGAGGAGTTTCCAGGTAATTAAATTATATATTCCTAGTGAACTTCAATTGCATTATTTTTACGTTGCCCATTTTAAAGGTTTACCCAGCTGCTTGAAAATCAATTCAGCCAAATTAGTTCATCAGCGCCGACGGCGTACGCTCTTCATATGTGGCGTCATCATTTCAATGTGTATACTAAGTGCCATTGGCCTGGTGCTTTGTCCGAACTCCACCTACAATGGCACCAACGAGCAACAGCTAACAACGGATAATGTGGATTTTGGCAATATGTCAGTTGCTGTCTTAAATAGGGATTCGACTGTCATCTTTTCACAGACTATACAACATAATATCACAATAAGGGCGCCAACTGGCGGCGTCTCATCGGCCATATCCTTGGTGTCCTTGGTTAATGAAAGCTTTACTAATGCATCCGATGAATTGGTACGTCATACTCTTGCCAATGCTCTCAATCTTGCCAATCTATCCACACCGCTGGAATCCTTTGAGCAGTCACATCGTCCCTATGTGCTAAGCCGTAATCGTCGCAGCGTATTCTCAACAACCATCGATGATAACGGAGGTTGTGTGCATCGGGAATACTTAGTTTTCACCTGGGTCCTGTGCCTTGTCTCGCTGGCAACTGCTCTCAAGCTATACTATCTGGTTAAAGCAGTAATGGCACTTGGAATGGTTGCCTTTTACAGTACACTGATCTTTGTTAAGTTCCAAACCAATGAAAGTTTCAGTTTGAGCCATTTGAATGACAAAGGAATGCCCCTTGGCGTTCAAATGCTAATTCTGCTGATTACTTTTCTAATAATGGTTTGCTATCATGCCAGACTGGTGGAGGTGAGCTCGAGAATATTCCATTTAATTTGCAGATTTTTTAAAATGTGTTGGCCATAGGTTACCTCACGTCTGGACTTCATTTGGAAGGAACAAGCGGAACGTGAACTGACCAACATGAAATCGAATCGTGCACTTAATGACACATTAATTAAGGTACAGCCCCAAAGCCAAATCTCTGGCCACAATCCGATGGTCATTAATTAAACGCTTGATTTGAATGCCTTGCAGAATATTCTACCTGACCATGTGGCTGCTTACTATCTGTCCGATGAGCATACCGATGAGTTGTATTCCAAGATGCATACATTGTGTGGCGTGATGTTTGCCTCTATACCCAACTTTCAGGACTTTTATTCGGAGGACATTGACAATGGCAAGGCGTGCATACGTATATTAAATGAGATTATCTGTAAGTTGATTGATTAAATGTTATCGCTTTGAGCCACATTGCTAATGAAGCGTGCTTACCACCGCTGCTTCCACACCAGGCGACTTTGATGAATTGCTGGAGGAGCCACGCTTTGCATCTGTGGAGAAAATCAAAACTGTAGGCGCCACTTATATGGCGGCCGCCGGACTCAATCACGAACATTTGCGTGTACGTGGTGAAACATCTGAGGATAGCGTCTGTGATCTGGTGGAGTTTGCGTTTGCCATGAAGAAAAAGCTAGAGGAGATCAACGGAGATGCCTTTAATAATTTTCAGCTGCGCGTTGGCATCTGTAGTGGGCCACTGGTGAGTGGTGTGATTGGAGCCCGCAAGCCTGTCTACGATATATGGGGCAATACTGTGAATGTGGCCTCACGCATGGACTCCACGGGTGAGAATTGGCGTGTCCAGGTACCGGAAAATACCGCAGAACTGCTGAGCTCACGTGGCTATACATGTGTGGTAAGCTTTTAAGGCATTTATGGAAATTGAATAAAGCATTCTAAGGTTTTTTACGATACTGCAGAAACGAGGCGAAATCAATGTGAAGGGCAAGGGATTGATGACCACATATTATGTGCATCCTAAGGGCATTACAGATAGCCAACTGATCTCACCTGTGTGTATGCAAGCGGGCATACCGCTCGCCCCGACGCCTAATCTACAGCGCCAAACCTCGCATCATGGCTCCTTTAGTGCGGTTGTCTTTGGCATGATGCAGGCCACCAAACGCAGCACGGCCATACCAGGCACACGTAAGTTACTAATTACAAATTGTAAATTGTACAAAGTTAATGTTTATATTCCTTAGCCACCGGGACACCATCGCCGCAAATTCGTCGTGGACATCGCGGCAGCACCTTCAGTTCGGTGCGTCTTTCCCAGAAGTCTACCACAGTGAATCCGGTGCGACGGAATACCACACGCGTGCGAGCACGCTCCTATCGCCAGAAGAAGGTAGTATTGATAAGCAGCTGTTATGCTCCAACTCATTAATAGGTCTCTCTTTCTCGGCAGAGTTCTTCCAACAATTCAATTGTCACACAAGCCAGCTCCACATATATGCCATCGTTCCGACGTATTGATCAAATTGAAACAACCATATCCAAGAGTCACAACGACGCTTTATAGCCTACGACGCGCAACAATTGGGTCTAAGCGACACTAGCTTAGTGTACATGTATTAGTAAACGCTTATGTATTAGTGTGCTTTTATTTAAAAGGCTCTTTCAGCTTTATTTTATCATATGCTGAGCTTTTAACTAACAAAGCATCGGCATCCATGTGTCATGTATGAGTGAGAGATTTGTCAAAATGGATGCAGAATTTATTTTTGGAACGATTTTATGCGATTTAATAATTTAATAAAAAATTATTATATAAACCGTAGCGTAATCAATAGAAATCGACATTGAAGCTTCCCAAAAAGAGAAAATCATTTAAGCCAATTAATATCTGTAATATATGTATGTATTAATAAACAATGTATTTATGTTATGTAACATCTCAGCACAGTTCTAGTCGTTTATTGAAATAAGTACTATATTATGCGATATCATTGCTTAGCCAATGTGCGAATTTTAATTATCGTTAAAACAAACAACAATTTCAATGAGAATTAAATTTAAAAGTCGAATGCTATCAACGACAAATCAAAACATATTTTTGTAGATGATTCTGCAAAGTTCCATAAGGTTTTGTCTATTATAATTATAGTTCAATTGCCAAAAACTTATACTTCTGTAGTTTTTAATGAATACATAAACCAAATAAAATATATAAAAATTTAAATTAGAGTAATATTTTAAAAGATTATCATACAATTTATTTACACATTAAGTCAAATCAACAATGAAAAATTGATTTTAAATTGATGTACAAATCTCTTCACAGGTTTTCATTAGATCGATGTTTGTAAATACATAAATTTAAAACACAACAAAATGAAAAAAATCCCACATTTAAACCATTTTATTGTAAGTTTATATTTACAATGTCAATAAATTTTGTAGATAAACGGCTTTAAATACAAATTTTAAAAGAAAACGAATGTAAAAAAAAAAATATTAGCAGCCCACGTTGTAACCAAAAGAAAAAACCAAAAAATATAAATAAATCTATATATGTATGCACCATATTGTAATTAAATAAAAGTTAAAGAATAAATGTGATAAATTTAACATGTCTCAAATCGGGTGAAATGGAATATTTTAACTAAATAACGGAAGCCACACAAACTGGCCAAAACAGACAACCGCAATTTGAAATGGAAAAGATGCAGATGAACAGATGAACAAAAAAAAAAAACGCCCGAATATGATGCCAACATTCATCTAAATAAATGCAGATACAACAACAACTACGAAAAACTACCACAAAACGTTATTTTTATCACAGATGCAGCCGAATGCACCTTGGACATGGGGAAAGGGAGGCGGCAAGAGCAAGTGGACAGCTGGAGCCGAAACACTTGACAAGCAGACGGTCCAACTTCCCACGTTGGTTACGTTTCGTTGAGCGAAATGATGAAAATGCAAATGACGTTCGGACGCACGCACAAGCAAGCTAACTAAGGAATATTCGACCATAAAATACCCTAATTAAAAAAAATTTCCAAAAAAATTATAAATTCTTAAGAGCCGTCAGTTTAGGTTCTTAACAATTTGCTTTATTATGATAAATTCTTAAGAACCGTCAGTTTAGGTTCTTAAGAATTTCCTTTATTGAAAATATTATTGACTTAAAAATAAAAACCTTTTGATTATGCTTAGGAGCATAAAAATGATTGATCGTATTGTAGTTATATGGTATTATATTTTATCGCTTATTTCTTGCTATAGAGATTTTAATTTATAATTAACAAAAATTCAAATTTTCAACAAAACTATAAACAAATTTATAATAGTAATTGAAATACTAAGAATATTGAATGCAAATAAAAAATCTGACCCAATAGAAGAAGATATATATATATATATATATAGTTATACCCTACGTACACAAGTAGATCTCTATCTCTAACAATTCTAAATTAAGTTTTAATACAAATATATTCTTTAAAGAAAATATTTCTTTAGCTAGTCGAGTATACCATCTACAGTTCAGTAAACGCACATACACAGATATGCATGTATACATACATATTAAATGAGGACACATGCGGAAACAACAAAAAACAACAACAAAAATAATAAATGCCGATGCAACAACCACTTGTGCACTTCCACTTATTGATGGCGTCGACTTCGCCTAATGAATGTGTAGCAGTTGTTGATAAGACAAATCGACGCATCGTTGTTTTTGTTGTGTGATGCGTGTGTGTGTGTGTGTGTGTGGCAGAAACAGGGAATGAATGAATGAGTAAATTTCACATTTCACTGCTTCGTTTATTCATTTTTTTTTTTCAATGTATAGTTTGCCGGTTGTACCAAAACACCCACGTAAAAATAGAGGAATGCGCTGCAATTGAAAAGCTACGGCTTATAGGTGCAAGAAACGCTAATGAAAAATTAAATAAAACATACAATAGTGTTGAAATATATTAAGTCTAGTTTTGGTTTTGAGTTTAGTTAGTTTTTTATATATATTGTTTTTACACTTCTGAATTTTGTAGCCAGAAAGACAATTTAAATGCCAATTTTTAAATTCTAAAAAACCCCACCCCATGTGTCCATTGATATAAATACACAGATGTTTGTGATTGTGTGTGACAATATGCGGTACTCAAGATACGTTTTCATATGCATACAACACAACAAAAGTATATATCTATTATGAATACAATAGTTGACCACCTGTAGCGCACTCTGCCAACAAAAACGCCCGAAACTTTCCCGGAACACACTACGCTTCCGCTCGGCGCTAGCGCAACATGTGTGCAGCACTCTCTCATTAATGGTATATGTATGTGTGTGTGTATACATGTGTGAGTTTGCCGGCGCATCCCCTTCTCTGTATTGCGCTGCTGCGCCTTTTTAAATTCATTCATAAAATTTATGGTATACATTTAAAATAGGAATCTGCCATTTACATTTTTCTGTTAAATATTTGATTGCACATATTGTTTGCTTAAACAATAAAGTATTAATCTAATATATATAACTATATTTCATCTTATATTAATGACTACATTATTATATTTTTAAAATGATTTGGACTAATTGGCGCCGTTGATCAGCTGTTCGATAAATCAACAAGTTGCCAGTGTTGCAAATTCTTTAATTTTGCTTAATTTGATTATAAGTACGCAGGTCAACATTAAATTAAACGAAAAACAATCGCGAAATCACACTTAAGATATTCAAGTAGGGAATATAACTATATTCATTAAGTTAGTAATCGTTTTCTTGTATTTTAATGTGGTATTGCAAAAATTGCAAAATCCTGTAGTTAACAGCGTAGTAACAGAGTGCTTGCACGTTGCTCTCTCAGAGAGACGCTCCCTCCATGTTACGCTCTCATAATACGTTATCGATATATTTCCCCATCGTCTTCTTCGTTGGACTGCTATCCGCTGCAGTTCATTATCGTTTCATCTCTCGTTAAGAGTGGACTTATGCGCGTGTGTATTATTTTGTTACATTTTACATTTCGCTCTTCCCAACAAGTTGTATAGGAATATTATTTGAATCGCAATTGTGGGTTTAATACAATTATTGAATAGAAACCCAAAAGTGTTATACATAAATACAAATCTCAAATGAGTACAAAGTGTTTATAGCAACAATAAAGTGATGTTAATCGCATTTAAATACCAAAGTCGAGAAAAAATCGTATGCCAAAACGCATAGTGTGTAGTGTAGCGGTTTGCGGCAGAACAAAATCGAATCATTTATAATTCTTATCTAAATGCAACACTGCGTATAAATACCAATACCAAAATGTTGTTGAAAAAGAAACGCTATATGTGTGAAGAACAGGACGACGCTATTGACATCGATGCTGTTGTCGAGGCAAGCAACAACAGTAACACCAATGCGAACAACAACAGCAGCAGTAGTTATGGATCCAACATGGCTGAAACACGCGAAGTTCGAATTGAAGAGCAATTAAAAGTGAAAATTGGTAGGTAAACCTGTGTAAATCAATGAAAACTTCAAATTAAACAATTAATGAATCCACTCTGCCCATGGATTAACAAAAATTTCTACTTGTTTGAAAATTTTTCAATGTGAAAAGTGTATTGGAATGTGAGCGCGTCGCCAATAAGCGCCCAAGCCTCTGGTGAAATACAAAAACAAAAACCAAAGCTATTTAATAGCAATAAAATGTGTTTTATTATATATAATATTAAAATGCACCAATCGATTGGGTAAATGCATTTTAGCATTAAAAAAATATAGCTACAGCAAATTCTAATTTTTTGGCTGAAAATGCATTTATTGTGTGTGTTGTGTGTGTGTAAGGCAGCAGCGTGCGGAGCTGTTTTTGCTTATAGTACAGCCGCATTGCGCCATCTCGCTCTAGCAACGTTCGCGCGTGTGCCTATGTATGTGTGTGATTTTTTGATGCAGCGCAAGCAACAAACCAACATTTAAGATTGTTGTTGTTGCTGCTGCTGGAAAAGCCAACACGAAGCTTGTTCCGCCTGGTTATTTGGTCTCAAGCAGCCGACACTGTGTTGCCGTACCCTGGCTGAATGTTACGGCATCGTGCCCCTGCCCCCATTGCCGCGTGCAGTTGCCCCTTTTTGTGAATGAAATTTCGTTTGTGTGTGCGTGGATGTGTGTGTGTGTTAGTGACGACGCTTTAGCTCCAGCGCATGTGCCAACCAATACATGCATACACACACATATTTATACATATATATAGCAATGTGTGGGTTTTTTCATGAATGGAATTCGAATTCGGTGTACTTTTCTCTGGCCTGTTGTGTTGCTGCCGCTGCCTCTGCGCCGCCTACCTCACACACACACATGTCATCTTCACTAACACAAGCGAAAATTTGTTGTTTTATGAATGATTATCAAGAGCAGCGCAGCAGCTGAATTGTGCGATGTGCGTTGCTGATAACCTCGTTTTTTTTTTGCCGTTGTTTTATTGCACGTCTCCCGCCTGTCGATAACAGCGCGTCACATCGATTAATGTTTGGGTGTGTATGTTTATGTGTGCGTGAATGTGAGTGTGTGTTGCCAATATCGGTAAAAAAGGTCAACGCTGCCGCGTGCTCATGAATGGATAGCATTACTCTCTCTCTCACTGCCATAGCTGTGATCTCTATCTCACTTCTGGCTCTCGCTGTTCATCTGTTCGTCTGTGTCTGCCTGGTTATAACTGTAACTAAGCACAAGAGGCGACACATTTTGAGCTTTTGTTTTGCGGTTATTTGGTGTACTTGACTGGTTTTACATTTCCTGTATTCCCTTTTTTGTCATCGTCGTCGTCGTCGCCATCGTGTGAAAACAGAATTATGAAAGCAACAACAACAAAAACCACAGTCAAAACGGGCGACACAAAACAACACCGAAAAGAAAAAAAAGTCAAGAGTCAAGTATAGGCAACTTAAGTATACCCTAGGTAGGCTCGACTGTTTAGTTTCTTAAGAATTTCCATATTTTTTAAATCGGGTATACCTGCTACTGCCTGTTACATACTTTTGCATGGTTGAAGTGAGTATAGGGCGTAAAAGGGTTGCTTCACAATGTGTGCCTGTGTGTGCTGGCCTCATTTGCCTGCCTGCCTATACCGCTCGCATTTCATACCTGCATGCGGACTTCAAACAGTCGGCAAATAAACATATCTTGATACACATTTTATTTTTTACCTCTTTTTCCATATTATTACTTATGCCAGAGCACAGAGTTTGTGTGTGGAGCTCATTTTCCATCTAAACAAAAATTCAAATCTTTTGCGTTCAAGCTTTTGCTACACTTCTTTGCAGTTGTGTAGCGTCGCCCTCTTTGCCCTTGGGGGGTCATAAATTATATGCAAAGCTGCTGCTGCTGTTGCTGTTGTTGCTGCAACAACAACAAAAACAAACGTTGTAGCAGCTTTTGATTTCCGTTTCCCATCACATGAATTTCCTTTCTTACGGTGTTTGTTTGTGTATGTGTGTGTGTGTGTGCGGTTTTCGGTTTGGGTTCTTCTTTTTACCATACAACTTTTGCTTTTTTTTGTTGCGTTTTGCGTTTGCTCCCCTTCCACCAGTTCGTTATTGTTGTTGTTGCTGCTCTTTTTGCACGCTTCAATTGTTTTCGCATGTGTCTTTGTCGGCCTGAACTTGTCTGTCTCTCTGTCTGCCACTGCTTCCTTTCTGTTGAAAACTCAGCTGTCTTTTAGCTTTATGCTACTTTAGCAGCTTTATATATTTTATAGTCTTCACCCTCCTGCCCTGTAGAAAAGGTCTAGAAAAGGGTATAATAAAACAATAAGTACCATCTGCTACCATCACGACAATCTACTAAAGAGATACATAAATATTTATTATAAACATTTAGAGGCAATTCTATAAGGTTTTTTTTTTAGCAAAAATTTACAAAATTGGAGTATATACTCATAATTTTTGCACTTATTGAATTTTGTGATAGTTTACTAAAATATATTAGTGATTTAATATAAAGTTTACTGTGCCACAATTATAGGGGGATGTGCTATAAACCTTACCATATTTATCAGGAATAATGAAAAATGAATTCAAGTATAAAATTAGTTGCTTATTTCAACAAAATAAAAATGAAATTTTGTCATATATGTATGCATCATGTATAAATTAAAGCATCATACAAGAAATAGAAATTCCCCATTATAAATTTTAGAATCAAGCGTATTTCCAGCTAAACGAAGGCAATTAATTTTCTTATAAACTATGTAATATACATACCGAATATCGTCATCATCATCATCACCACACCATTATAATGTGTCAGCATATATACACACATATATTGAAAGGCATTGTCACCTTTTGCAAGACGTAAATATAATGTTCATGCTATATCATCATATTCATTCTATATATCCCATCCATACACAGCAACCCTCCATTCTTTGCATGCCCGTGTGTCTGGCTTTTTATACTATATACAAATTTTTCTTTTTTTTTTTCTCAAGTTTCATATTTCCACTTCATTATGCTTTGCATGCTTAATAATAATACTTCCACTTCGTGCTCAGTTTCAATTACACAAAAGTTTCGCTTTTGTTGCGCTTTATTATTGGTGTTGTTGTTGTTGTTGCTGTTGTTGTAGCTTTCCATTTTGTTGGCCATTGCGATTTCTACATCGCAGCAGAGCCCGAGCGCTGCCTGCCGTATGTACAGCAAACACTCTGACCGAAATTGGCGTAAGACTTTTCCACTTAATAAAAATGTTTAGCGCATAACCTAAATTTTCATTTTCTATAACAATGAAATATGTGTAAATACCCTGGCAACGTTTCCCCCTAAGTAGGAAACTGACGTAGAATTTGCAGAAGTGCTGCAAAATAAAACATTAATTAAGCTAAGATTGTTTCTTTAATGGCCAAAAGATAGATCTTTTCTGTGGACTATTGAAGAATTATATGGCTTTTAATCTGACGAAAAAATAAACTCTTACAAGACATGTACGACGTGCCACATAATCGTTTATAGTCACTTTAATATTTATACAAAAATCTATAAAAATTTTATGATTCCACATCATAGAAAAAGAACCTTCAATCGAACATCGACCAGAAATTACAAATTACAAAAATATCTATAATAGTCTCAAACCATAAAAATATATTTATATTTATCCTTTACATTAAAT
>JBAMCO010000005.1:12762-25074 GCA_037075125.1 Hirtodrosophila caputudis | reverse complement strand
TGATGATGATGATGATTAACATTTGTCTCTGTGCTTTCTTTATACCAAAGAGTTTTCCCCCTCCGTTACAGCTTCACATTTTTGTTGTTTTTCCTTTTTTTCTTCTTTATGACTTAACGCTTGACCTCTTCTACGCGTCACTTTGATGTGTTGACTCTGCTTGGGGGTCAGTCATGGGTTGGTTGTGTTGTCTTTTGGCTACGTTTTCCCTACCCTAAGCCAAGGCTTTGAACTTCACGCTGTGCTGGCTGGCGCTTCTTTGGGGTTACACATATACACATTTATGGCTCTACGACAGTAAAAAATACAGAAGTTAACTCGTGTAATTTGTAATTAAAACTTGGAGTTTTCTTTTTTATTATTACATTTTGGGTACATAAATAATTTTAATGCAGTTATTTGTGTTCACCTCGCTTGTTTCATGTCTCGTTTATTGTGATATACAAATGGAATTATTTAAGGTAAACTTCAAGGGTTTTGCTTTGACTGTAAAAACCAATTAGTTTAGGCTTAAGTATAGTTGATGATTACGACTCACTTTTTCATTACAAATACGAAATGAAATTCTATGGCCTGTTTACTGTAACTTTTACCTAGAAACGAACTCTGCTATATAATTGTATTTTCCACACGTACTACCCTTATAGTACGGCCCACACATGACGCCAATTGTTTGTTTGTTGTTATTCTGTGGGCGTTTTATACAATAAGAGACACAAAAAATGTTTATTTATTATTATTTTCATTATACAAACTTGGCGACAAAGTCACTTTTGTTCATTTTAGAGGTTTGCCAAAGTTAATAGGCATCTATTTTTGGTCACATCCAGAGGTTGTCGCGTTTTTATTTTTTTAGATGCGAGTCGTGTGTCGTTCGTTGACTGACTTGACTGATTGCCAGCCATGGGTAATTGAAGGTTAATGGCGCCAAAAATGAGCATCGCATGCCACACACAGCACACACACAGCACACACTCGTGATACCTGTCATAATAATACATTTATAATTAGTTGGTAGTTGTTGCTCTGGTAACTCTAAAAGAGGAATAACAACTGGCGAGATAACTTCAGACGAAAGTTGAAATTGAATGAATAATGCACAGCTTACTATAAGTATAATATATGTATATGTATATATAGTACAGTGTGTACCGCTTGCTGTAACCAACCGCAACCGCAGAGAGATTCAACTGGCAATGACAAGGCACAAAAAATAAGCGGTTACTCATTGCCATATTGATTATTGAGGCGCTGACAATAGCCAGACATGATATTGATAACCAAAACAAGAAAGAAATTCTTTCATTTACACAAACATCACACACTTAAGAAAAAAGCGCAATCTAATAGAGATGAGCATGAAAAATTGAGGCGATACTATCGCATTAACACTGATTTAGCAAGAGTAAAAGCCACAAGTTACTGGAAATATACTAAACAGACTTTTAACTAGAGACTGAAATTAAATCAAGAAGAATAAGGCAAGATTAACGCTAGCTTAGCCACAAAATTGTTGCCCAGGGTTAATACTTTGTATGCACAGTAATGATCGCTTTGCCCATATCATAACCAAAATACAAAAGAAGAAAAAAAAGGAATCAAGTGCATTATAAAAATAAACGTCAAAACGGTCGGCAAATGGCCATCAACAGCGATCGATGGTTGATGATGACGCTGATGAAAAGCAATAAACACGCGATGCGAAGCCAAACAACAGACAAACGGGCAGGCAGGCAGGCCAGAGAAGATGATCATGTGGATGAGAAACGTAATCAGACCGGAAATCGATCAGCACGTACAGCAGCAGCATCAGCAACCAGCAACAGATGAGAGTGCAAAAGAAAGACGAACACTAAGCGTAAAAGAGACAACGTGGAGAACAAGACGCGAAGAGTGTGGCAGCATATGTAGACCGGGTTTTTTTCCAGTAAATGATTAAAATGAGGAGCATTACTTTAATACTTGCAGCAAGTATATCAAATGAAAATGGCATTACAACATTTGGAACGAAAGAAGGAAGAACAAAAAAAGTACTGGATTGCAGTTCTTCTTCTGCTAACCAGTTACTTCCTTTGAGCCCAATTATATTGCATGCTAACCCTTTTAATATGTCCAAAAAGGAAGTGGCAAACGGAAAAAGGAAGTTGTGTTCACAGGAAAATGAATACAATTCCAAAATGTGCAATTACAGGAGCAGGTATAACAAGGAAAGTTAACTTGGGTGTGCCAAAGTTATAATACCTTTTTGCAGAGTTGTTAATGCGTATATGCTTCCAAGATAATAAGCATATAAATTAATTAAGTTTCTTGGAAACGAAACTAATGTCAGGCTAGACTAATGCTATGATCATTTTTATTTAATGATTATTTTTATGGAAATTGTTTATAATGAATCGAAAGTAAGAATGGTGCTTGATTGACTTGTCTTTAGCTTGAAGTCATTGCAATCAATTGCAATGTATAATGAGATTTATAATTGTAGACCTTACCTAGAAATGACTTCTATTTTACAGCTTTCAGTTTTCCCGCTAACTTGCTTACGGTTGACTTTTACTATTATAACTTTATGATACAGATACAGAATATGCTATAGAAAGAATAGTATATACCTACTTCAATGCGTTGTATATTTCGTTATATATAATGAAAATATCTTTTATGCTTTAGGTAGAACAAATAGGTAAAAAATTAACGAGAACGAGACGACATAGAACTCGAACTCTCTGGGGGCGTACACCTACCTGCCTTTGCGTTAAAATCTGCATAAAGTGCAAGTAATCTTTGACTCTTGTTGTTGTTGTTGTTGCTGTTATACGACAGGAAGCCGACATTTAGACAAACGGCCAGAGACCCAGACATCATTAACATCATCATCATCATCACCAACAACAGCAGCAGCAGCAGCACCAACATCGTCGTCGTCTGTAAATCTCTCATCCGCTGACGAAGCAGCGCGAATATACTATATGTATATATAATATATATATATATACTGTATGCGCGAGAATTTATCTCTATTTCCGTTTCTTTTGCATAAAAGTATTGCTTTTTCCTTTCCTTTTTTTTTTGTTTTTAGAATTTATTATACTGCTACGCCTGCGACTCCTCCCCCTCCACTTTGCTCCAGAACACACAGATCCCACAGTTGGACTTTATTCTATTTGTTTCTTTTTTTCACTTTTGTGCACTGCTCTTGAAGTAATCGCCTCATTAATTCGCGCGCGTTTCATGCTGCACTGAATCAATTTGCATATTGTGCAAAAAAAAAAAAGTAAAGAAAAACAGAAAATCGGAAAAGAAGAAAAAAGATATTGGCAGGGGAAACTCGACATAAAAATGAAATCTACTTACAAAGTCTTTAAATTTAATTTTCCTGCGCCTTTTTGGAAATTGAAAGCATTTAATGGGTCTGTTGAAACACGACGACGAGGCAGGGCAAGTCTTAAAATGCAGAAGACGAAGCAGAAGTTGGAGGGGGCGGGACTGTTTCCATTTTATCTACATAATATCTCTCTATAAACAGACTTGATTCTCTCTCATTGCACGAATCGTGTCGTAATTTTCTGTGCGCATGAATGACATTGACGAGCAAGCACACACACACATACACACACACACGCGCGCACCACACTTCATGGGCAAATGTCAAAGTTGTTTTTTGGGCGTACGTTTTAGGGTGGGGAGGGGAGACGCAGGCACTGATTTGATGTGCGGCTTGGCTTTAGATGTTGTGTTTTACCACATGGTACACGTGTATATATGTTGTCTATGCTATTCTTAGATTTCCATTTGCATCCATCAGCTCAACAGGGCTCAGGGGTAGGCTAAAAGAGATATCGCCCTAATCATATATTTATGTCCATCATAAGCTGATTGAAATTAGACTATTAGACATTAGCTTAAGCACTTTTCCGAGTCTTGTTACCAGTACGAAATTCAATTTGCTTTCAAAATTAAAAACCCAAATTGTTGAATTATTCAAGTGCAATAATAATTTCGGGCAGAGAGAGATATTACTATTTCTAAATACCAAAATTTGATTCCTACATTTCCCATGAAACTGTGCAAAACAGACTTCCGCTTGTTTCTGCATAAAAAGCCCCAACATTTTATACTCCCCGCCGATATCAAGAACAATATTCCGGCGTCATCTTGGCGTAGGCGTACGTAAAATTATATTATTTAATTGTAGAAAGAATCGGTATAAAGAGTTCTGCTCAAAGTCCATTTATTGCATGATTCTATTTAAATATTTCATATATGTAAAGGTTTCTATTTAAATATTTTTAATAGATACGCTGGCAATTTATTAACTGTTTATCGTATAGCAGGCCAAAATAACGCTTGATTATATTTATTATTAATTGGCTTTGTGGGGGGATTCTGTCTAAATTTAGCAAATATTGCAGCTATTTTTTAAATGGAATTCGCGAATGGAATTTGTCATATGATAACGAAGCCAAACGCAAAATAAATAAAATACGCATAAATTAATTAAGTATAAATAAAGTGTCAACACATAATACAAACCGTAAATAAACTAGAGATACTTAAATGCAATAGACGAATTATGAATACACTTGGCCCAGGTGTTAAGCGAAAATTAGGAAGATGTGTATAGAAATGTAAAGAAAAATATTTTGGATGCAAATTTTAATTCTCAATTAAAGTTATAAGTTTCTGATTTAAGTAAAACTTAAATCAATTATAATATTATTATATTATATAAGTAGAATTCTTCAGTTTAATTGAAATATTTGTGTAAACTAGAAAGTTTTTGATGGAAAAATTTAACCTTTGAATGCTGATTGGAAACTATGGTAACTATAACCCGAGTAGAGCTGCTTGCAATGATTTAATCAGTTTTCGTAGGACATATATATGTATGTTTACATAAAATTTTAGTAAAAAACTATAGCTTATAAAGTTTATTAATAGTTGAATGGTACAGTTATAATTGCTTTCAAATATATCTGTTAGGCAGAAGACACATACTTCCTTTCCTTCCTACCCCATTGTTGGTTCAACAATAAATTTCTTTTCATATGTTGCATAATTCGTGACAAATTTATAATACTGGCAGGAGGGGCATACAAATATTTCGGGTGTTTTTTTTTATTATTTGACTTTTGGCAGGCTGCGACACTGGAATTCCCTCGACATAACAACAAAAATGTTGGCGAAAAAATATTTGTGAAAACGACGCAACAAACGGCAGCAGTAGCGGCGCGGCGAGACACCAATTCATGAATCATGAATGAATGAATGAATGAAATTGACTGTCGTCGTCGTGTTGCGCGGTATGCGGTCAAGAGAGTAGCACAAAACGGGCCAGAGCGAGATAGAGCCAGGGTGTGCGAGTGAAAGAGCACAACACGAAATAGTAGGGGAAGCATAAAGCAAAGATAGAAAGAGTAAAAGCACTTTTGATTTTTGTCATTTGATTTGTATTTTATTTGATTTCATTTTGTTGTTTCTCCTCTTGCGGCTTTCTTTCGTTTTTTGCTTTTTTGCATATCAAATAAAATGTGCCTCTGTTTTCTTCTTCTTTTCTTGCTTTACGTTTGCGCCTTCCATTCATAAAAAGAAACGCGAAATGCCACGACAAAAACAACGAAGAAGACGACGACGACGATGAAACATACACGACGACGGCGACGTCTTTTGTTATCAATTGTTGTTTTTGGTTTTGGCTTTTTTTTTGTTGCGGCAAAAGCACCGTTGTTTTTCTGCTACTAATACATAGAGAAGCTCAAACCGCAAACAAACATAACCCAATTGATTGTTATGCCAAGTTAATAGAGACAGACTGAAACACACACACACACATACAACACCACATAATTTACCTAGCCGAAGCAGCTGTGTCAATAGTAAAAAGCTGAAGAAGAACAGCAAACTTCTTTTTTGTAGTGTAAAACAAAATATATTTGAGTAATTTCCAATTGGAATGCGAACGACTGTGTTATACTCTGTAACCAGCTGAATGAAATGAAGAAGAAGAGGAGTAACAGCCAGAAGGAAGCATATACGACCCAATAAAGTATATACATTCATGATCAGCAAGAAAAGTCGAGTCAATATAGCAAATTTAATCAGAATCGAAACATAACCCTCCAAGTTGTAGAATACTCTTGGCAATAATCCAATAGTTTTACACTTAAACTTAAATTTAAGTATTTTAATTGTAATGAATAATCGAATATTTGAATCGTTATATGAATATTTTTTTGTTGGGTCTAGAGTATTGCAAATAACCATAGGCAGCGCACAAAATATTTTTGCGCATTGCTTTTTTGCTGCAATGCTGCTGCTGCCTACATGACGCCCAGCACGCATTCACACACACACACACACACGTACGCCTCACACGTATATGCACATAAGCAAATACGCATTATATTTCCGCTCGATTGCTGCTAATTCTTTTTCATTGAGCAAACGTTACCCTACCGCCTGGCTCTGGGCTGCTGCCCCCCTGCTGCTGTTGCTGGTCATTGCCTGATTAACAACTTGGCTTATCAAGGCAACAACAGCGCAGCGGCAGCAGCAGCAGTGCGCACTATAATTTTTATTATTAACTTTTAACACTCGGCGGCACACAGGGACAGGCCGTCTAGTCAAGCGCCAGCAATTGTTATTGTTGTTGCTGTTGCTGCTGGCTGCTGTTGCTGTTGGCTGCTGCTTTTTATGCCCAGGTGGCTGCGCATCGATAATGCAATTTTTATCGACGGCACACACATGCACAGGAAGTCACGTTGCTGTCGGCCTGGCCTGGTCTGGTCTGGTCTGCCCTTTGGCGGCATCAAAGTTAGCCGACAAACTGCTGCATAATATATTGTATTTAAACATAATTTGTTAAAGGAATATTAAAACAAATTCGTTATAAATGTATGTAAATGTGTAGAATCGTCAGCTATTGCAGGTGTCAAGGTCAATCGATGCGGCTTATTATCGCTAACAAAAGTGAGTCACAGCCGGGAAGATTAATTTTCGTTAGAATTTGGCCAAGCCAATTATGTCATACTGTGCAGTAGAGAGTTGATCGATAATTTACGGTGATATTTACGTGAAATTGCAAATAAGCACAGATTGTAATTTATTGCTTAGTCATACGTAAATGTTTTTTCTACAGTTTCTTATATAAATATTTTGTTTTTTACTAAACAATGCTCTTAATTTTTAATATTTTACAGGCGAAGCGAAAAACCTGAGCAGCCGAAATGCAGCCAACACTAGTTGTAGTACGCAGGGCACACGAGATGTTTACATTAGCATTGCATTGGATCAGGAAGAGATATGCCGTACACCGATCAGTGAACGCACATTGTCGCCATTCTTTGGCGAAGAATATCAGTTCAAAATACCGCGACGCTTTCGCTACCTGTCCTTTTATGTGTGGGATCGTGATATGAAACAGGATAAGCCCATTGGCAAGATTGCGATTAAGCGCGAGGAGTTGCATAAGTACAATCATAAGGATCATTGGTTCTCGTTGAGACCCGTTGATAGCGATTCGGAGGTGCAGGGCATGGTGCATATTGAGGTGGCATTTGAGGAGGTGCCACAACCGTTGAGTGAAAGCATTGAACTGGTTCAACACACATTGCCACATCATGCACATCATCCGCGTGCTCATCAGAATGACTATAAGGAGAACAGCGAATTGAGCAACATACAGCGAACGGCCGCTGCAACTAGCGTTGGCAATTCAGCGGCAATGACACTGAAAATGCGGGCAGCAGGTTTATTTGGGCATGTACAGCATCATCAGCAACACGGACAACAGCAGCAACAGCTAGCCACTTCTTCCACTGATCAACTAGCCAATTGGAAGAATTCGCATGCAAGAAATGTACGCGTAGCGATACGTGTGCCTGCCTGCGTTGATTTGGCCAAAAAGCAGGGCACCTGCGATCCGTTTGTCATCTGCACTGCATACTATAGCAACAAACAGATCATTACGAAACGCACAAAACAGCGCAAGAAGACAGTGGATCCGGAGTTCGATGAGGTCATGTATTTTGATCTTTCGATTGATGCAGAGGGTGGCAACACTGGCACCACAAATAGCAATAAATCTGCTGCCTCACTCGAATCATCTGCGAATAAAGCGTATGCAATTTATCCGCTGGGTGGTGCTGATCTCTGTGAAATTGCTGTTACGCTGTGGCATGACGCACATGGCGCTATGGCAGATAAGGTATTCCTGGGCGAGGTGCGTCTGCCGATGCTTAATAAACAACAGCAACAGGCCGTACAACCCGCTGCCTGGTATTATCTACAACCGCGCACCACATCCTCCAGCTGCCGTTCGCTAAATGCCACACCACGTTCATGTGCAACGCCACCAGGTACAAGACTTAGCGTTGATTCAACAATTGGCTCATTACGTCTGAATTTAAACTACACCGCTGATCATGTATTCCCGCTGGCCACCTATGACGATTTGTTGAATCAACTACTGGAATCGGTTGATCAACGTCCCATTACATTGTCCCCTGTCTACATCCTGGGCGAATTGGTATCGGGCAAAACAGAAGTGGCACAGCCTCTGGTGCGTCTCTTTACGCACACGGAACGCATTGCACCGATTATTAAGGCTTTGGCTGATCATGAGATTTCCCATTTAACTGATCCGACGACCATTTTTCGGGGCAACACACTCGTCTCCAAGATGATGGATGAGGCCATGCGTCTATCAGGTCTACACTATCTGCATCAGACATTGCGTCCAGTATTGTCGCAAATTGTTGCCGAAAAGAAACCCTGTGAAATAGATCCTAGCAAGGTGAAAGATCGCTCAGCCGTCGATACCAATCTGCACAATCTCAAAGATTATGTGGAGCGTGTGTTCGAGGCTATCACAAAGAGTGCGGAACATTGTCCCAAGGTACTATGTCAAATCTTTCACGATCTGCGCGAATGTGCGGGCAAACATTTTCCGCGCAATCGCGAAGTGCGCTATTCTGTGGTCTCCGGTTTCATATTTCTACGATTCTTTGCGCCCGCCATACTTGGACCGAAGCTATTTGATCTGACAACAGAACGATTGGTAAGCACACAGCACACAAATATTCCAATTAATAAACTAAACTAAAAACTAATCCTTTATTTCGGCAGGATGCCCAAACAAGTCGCACACTAACGCTCATCTCCAAGACGATACAATCGCTGGGCAATTTGGTTAGTTCGCGTTCATCGCAACAGCCCTGCAAAGAGGAATATACCGGTGAATTGTATAAGAAATTCTGCACAGAGAAGCATGTGAATGCAGTGAAGCATTTTCTCGAGGTTATCTCGACACCAAATGCGTGTGAGACGGCGTCGCTCAGCAATCAGCTGCAGGCGTTGCCACAGTTGCCACTAGAACCAGTATTACTAAAAGAGGGGTAAGTTATACTTTGTTTTTTTGTTATTGCTTTGTAGTCTAATTTAGTGTGGAGCTGGAAAACAATTGATATGATCGTCTAGAGGAAAGGAATCCTTTTTCTTATAGAACTTATAATTTATCCTACTTTTTATCCCTAATGTATTATTGTTGTTATAATTATTATTATTACACTCTCTACACTATCGACTGTTTTCCAATTCAAAAACAAAAAAAAAGGTGTACATATCCCAAATTTTGTATACACTACACATTTGGTTAAAGTTTTATATACGCTTTATTTTTATTCTAATACCAAAACTTTCTTTATCTTTCTCTTCTTATATGCGCGTGCTGCTTAATAATAAAATAAATAAAATATAAAACAAAAACAAAAATAATAATAAATTCAACTCATCATCACATCACGCCCAACAAAAATTTTCCCATCACACCCCCACAACAACATGAACAACAACAACAATTTTATATACACACTCGCACACATATTTAAACCATTTGCACATACAAAATTAATACTAACGTCTAGCGAGGGGTAAGAGAAATTTATTTTTGTTTTTTTTTTTAATTAAAAAAAAAACTTTTATTATTATTATTAGGCTTGATTAATTTAACAAAAATAAGAAAAAACAAATAATAATTAAGCTAATAGAAAAAAAAAAACAATGCATAACATTTGCTTATTTGTTTTCGTTCTCTTTTCTTTCTTTTTTTCGCGTCTTTTCTTTTCGCTCTTCCTCTTTATATCTGCTCAGCATGATGACCAAATATCCGACATGCCGCAAACGCTTTGGACGCCAATTTAAACAACGTTACTTTCGCCTGACAACGCACTCGCTAAGCTATGGCAAGTCGAAGGGCAAACAACCCAACTGTGATATACCGCTCGAGGAAATCGGAAGCGTCGAGCAATTGAAAGACAAAAGTTTCAAAATGCAAAACTGCTTCAAGGTGAGTCTACCAGTTCTTCCATATCCACCCAAACAACCAACCAACAGATACAAGACTATCGATAATTGTGTGTGGAAAAACAACATACCAAGCTGTTTAGCTGTGAAAAAAAAATTAAGACTAATATGCAGACACGCCTCGTTGGTGCAACAGCAGACAAATGCGTGTGGGGGAATGGGGCAAAACAAAAACTGACTGCCAAATACTCTATAGACTTGTGAATAAAAGAGGGAAATTTAAGAGTTATATTATATCTTCGATTCGCAATAGAAAATGCAAGTTATTGGGTATTTAATAGTGTTCCAACCAAGGTACATCATTTATTTTTATTTTATTTTTTGTGATTGAACAATTTGTTAATAATTTACAAAGAAAACTGTATTGAATTATAGACACAGCTGCTGTGTAGTTAAAACTGGGCGGTACGGCAGCAACAATACAAATGCATAATACCGGAAATGCACAAGTTTACAAAATGCATTTGTATAAATAAATTAGGCGCAGGCCGTCGTCGTCGTTGTCGTCGTCGTCAACCAACCCACACAATCAATTGGAAGGCAAAATACGAGTTGAATGAGTGTGCCACATGCAAAAGAGTTGAAAGAGCGCGCCCATTGCGTGAGTGTGTGTCTGTGTGTGTGTGTGTGTAGGTGCTACAGTTTTTGGGGCCAATGCATCCGTCTATCGAGTATCGATAAATGCATTCAAATGGCAACAACCTATGATTGATGCGTTGAAATCGCATTGAAATTAAAAAATAAATAAAAAATGGGGAAAATTGGTTTTAATTACCAAAGGGCAGCAGCAGTAGCAACAAAAACTTTCACTTGTCATTTGTATAAACAATCTAGACTCGTTGCGTCTATGCAAATGGCAAAAAAAAAAACTTGCCGCAATTAAAAATAATTAGCATTATTATGAAAATGAGTTGGCAATGCGGCACCAACTTGCCACCAGGCCATTGTTAGGTTATTCTTCTTTTTACGACTGCAAAAAAAAAAAAGGGAAATCTGAAAACTGTAAAGAAGTCGCACTTTAAAGAAAAGAATTTGGTTACGTTGCAAGGCCTGCGTGGGATTTTCTTGCTTGATTTTTCTTTCTTGTTTTTCGCGCGTGTGAAATATTTACGACGATTTCACTGTTTTAATTGTTGCAACAATAAGAAAATTACAAACAGAATTGTAGTTGGGGTTGGGTTTTTATTGTATATATAGGTTGAAAGTGAAAAGAACAACAAATTTTCTAAAATAAAATAAATGTATATCTTAAGATTTATATGGAAAGTTAAATTTTCTAATTGTTCAACAATTTCTCTCTGTATTCCAGATCGTGCACAAAGATCGATCGCTTATTGTACAAACGACGAACTGCGTTGAGGAGCGCGAATGGTTCGATTTACTACACAAGATCTGCCTAATGAATTCCATCCGCACGCAATATTTTCATCCTTCGGCGTTTATCAGTGGCTATTACAGCTGTTGTGGTCGCTCCGATGAGAATGCGCCGGGTTGCAAGAATGTCTCTCCCAAGGAGATGGACTACTTTCAAATGGATTTAGTTACTGCTCTTGATCCGGCGCTCGATTTGCAGCGCATACATACGCTGATAATGACCAATATGAATCTATTGGATGCATTAGTTGATCCACTTGCCTATCATCAACATTTGCCCCTGCCCCAGCAGCAGCAACAACAACAGCAGCAGCATAATCCATTGGTGCCGCTGGCCAGCTCGTTGCAGCAACAATCACCGCAAGCCTTTCTGGAGTTCAAGAGAACGATTGAAAAGCTACGGGAGAAGGCCTATACCATTGACAAGGATCATCGCGATTATAAGCAGGGCATAACGCGACAGTTGAAATACGGCAGTCGGCAAGCACCGATCGGCGATGACAACTATTGGCATATGATGCGTGCTGCTGGCCAATTAAATTTGCAGCATCATCACCAGCAGCAGCAGCAACAACAACA
>JBAMCO010000005.1:0-12662 GCA_037075125.1 Hirtodrosophila caputudis | reverse complement strand
GCAACAACCAACAGCAGTAGCAATAACAATATGAATGTAAATGCGTACATAATGCACAATTTACAGCATCAGCAACGATTGCAGATGCCGCAGCAACATCTTTCACAACAGCATCAACACCTACATCAGCATCAATATCCACATCAAATGCATCGTGTCCAGCGCCACAATAATAATTTCAACAACAACAGCATTAATAACAATTGCGGCAATGCCTCATCTTCCAGTCCATCATCGACAGCATCGAGTATTGTGGCCGCTGCACCGCCAAGCAGCAGCACCGCAAATGTCGCTTCAGTTACTGTGGCAGCAACAACTGTTGCACCTCCGATTTATTAGCGTTCAAGATTATGCGTATTTGCCATACCAAGAGCGATCATATTGACGCGGTAAATGCGCATTTGTAATTGTTCAAAGTAATAACACTCCCCTTCTCACATACACATACATACTCCACCCCCTCTCTTCCAAAAGTTCACTACTTCGAAACACTTCCAAGCAGCAGCAGCAACAACAACAGCGTGTGCTAATTTTTCTTAACAAGAAATAACTACATTTATTTATTTTTTTTTTTTGTACGTATTACAAATGTTTAACAAAAAAAATGTATAGATGTAAGAATTTTTGAATTAAACAGTTTTTATACACATTTATACGGGGTAAAAACAAAACAAACAAACGAAATCTTTTAAATGTTTAAGCCTATTTATTATTTTTTATGTATTTATACAAACAAACAAAACAAGAACACACAAATTTTTCTACTTTGATTTTGTAAAGCCGAAAGAAATACACACACAAAAACTGATAACTATATAAGCCGCCTATATATTTAAAACAAAACAAACTCCAAAATTGCTAAGATTTTTTTAAAGCCTAGCCAAGTAAGTTGTACTAAGTTCTATTAAAGAAAATCTATAAAATATATATGTACACATACGATTAGTAGTGAAATAAAACTTTGTAAAAAGTAAACTTAAGCCTAAAATATACAATATATATATATATATACATATATATATATATATATATATATATATATATATGTATAAAGAACTACATATACCAGTTATGCTAGGCGTAGACAAATTGCAACTATCTAAATGTGTAGTCTAAAAATTTAAGATTGATCTATAAGCAAAAACAAAACGAAAATCAACAAAAACAAAAACATACAAAAAACACATAAGCAAATAATTCTAACAAATTGTGAATGCTACTATTATACAAAAAAAAAAAAAGCTAAATACATGCATACATATGTACATTTACATACACATATATTCATACACGTTTATATATAGTTATATATATTTAACTGTCATACAGCTAAACTATATATATAAATATGTATATTAAAGCTCTGGCAAATGAAACAAAGCAAAACATTGTTAAGAACAAATTTACTTCCATTTTACATACATATATATTTATTAAATGCATTTAATTTCTCATGTTAAACAAAAATTAAGTAAATTGTTAACGCAAAACAAAAAAAAAAAAACGAAAAACAAAAATTATATTTGTTAGATTAAACTTACTTCCACCGATTTGTTTCCAAAGCTCTTCCAATATTGTTTAATTATGTTTAATATTACGTACGTAAATTTTGTCAATTGCCATATTTAGTTGATTTTTTTCCCTTCAATTTTCATTAAAATCATTGCGTAAATGTCTTCCTCTTCACATAACTGCGTTTCGTTTATGCATTCCAATTTCTTTGTGCATTTCTCTTTGTTCTAATTAAATATTGTATAATGTACATACAAACACATTAAACTTAAAAAAACATAAAGAAAAATTTTAAACCAGAGAACATTTTTTCGTTGCATTCATTTGCAGTTCATTTATAATTTCGTTTTTAAGTGCCTAATTTTAGTATAATTTTATTACGTATACGTAGCTCATATTGTTGGTACAAAGAATCGAAAAGCATATTTTTAGCTAAAAAAAATGAAAATGAAATGAAATAAAATAAAAAATAAAGCGTATCGCAAATGATTTCACTTTTGTTTTATTATTATTTAATATCCTTTTATTTATAATTTATTCAATTTTATAGTAGTACCTCATTCTCGTGCTTTAGGCAAACATTTTTGGCATCCTGTTGTGATATAAATTATGCGAGAAATATGCATAAATTAAGCATCTCTTTAAGTGTGTGTTAATTGCAATACATTTATTGTACGTTAAAGCTGTTTAAGTAATTTACATGATTAATACACGTATATATTATATATAGTATATGTTTGTATTATGACAATTAACAGAGAAGCAATTTTTTTCCAAAAAAGAAAACTACCTTGCGATTGCGATGTACAATACATATATTTTCTATTATGTTTGGAAAATTTCAAATCATGCACACGATCATAATCCCAAGGATACAAAAATAACAAAATAAAATGGAATACAAATGTAACCCTAGCTTTTAAGCCTGAATGACAAATACTGACAAGCGTTGTGGTTGGTTTCAATGCCATGGAACAGACAAAATGGAAAAACTTCCCTATTTTTTGTAAACAAACCTTTTGAAATCAACTTTTACGTATAAATAAATATATATAAGGTTGTCAAATATCCCCTTCCGCTTTATTGCTCTTTATTCAATGCTTTATAAAAAATTGTTACAGTGATCGGATTTAGTTAAAATATGCGCCGTTTTGTTCGATAATCTGTTTCCATCTAGACGGCAACTTCATAATACCTCCCTCGTAGAAGCCCCCCTCCTTATTTGCGAAGAACTGGCGAAGTATAAGGTTGTCAAATATCTCCCTTCCGCTTTTTTGCTCTTTCAGATACGATTTTTTGCTTGCCAGGTACGGATCTCAGTAGCGCTTTTTACTGCCGCGAAATTCAATTCAATGCATACCCTTTATTTCATAAAATATTCTAGGATTGATTCTAAGAATAAAAAGAAAATAATTTGAGAGTTATTGGGGCAGTGTCTCCATATCTTTGAATTTGTATGACGATGGTTTCTCTTATTCAAATTTGGCGCGTATTGAGGCTGGTTTACACATCTTTTTGTAACGCCGTTGGTGAGCACATAAATGATGGCTTTGTAAGCTTTGTTCATAGCATGTGCGCGTTTCGTTGTGATTGGCAACGACACAACGTTATCGCTCGCACAACTCGCAATTTATAAAAAATGGTATTTGACGCATGAATTTATATACAGTGTGCAAATTATTTGCTACGGGGTGTCACAACGGAACATCATATGTGTAAAAACCCAGTGGCACTAACTTGGATATCATATACATATTGTAACGCCCACACTGCTGCTTGTTAGTGCGGGAATAGACAAGGAAGGTGGAAAGGCCTTTACGCGGGTAACGGAGGCAAAGAAGAAGCAATCAAGTGGCAAAAAAAAAAAACAAAAACAACAAAGCTGCCACTGCGGCAGCGCCACAGGCAAAATGCAAAAAGTTAATTAGCGTGAACAAAAATCACCACTTGGTGGGTGGTCAACCGCAATTTGTGTGCCTGTTGATGCCATGGAGTTCGCTGATCTGATAAAAACACCCAAATTGGATGGGGTGTTCCTGCACACAAATGCAGGCGGAAATGCAACAGTTGAGGGCACCCTGTGCATAACGGGACATCATTTATTGCTAAGCGCACGCCAGGAGAACAGCCAGGAGTTATGGGTGGGTGGTGCTTGCTGTCTAGCCAATGAAGTGTAAAGTTGCATGTTTAATTGTTTAATTAAATTACAGCTGCTGCACAAGAACATCGATTGCGTAGAGAAGAAACCAAGCATGGGCCAGAATATTGTTATGGGTGGCATGATAACCCTTAAATGCAAGGATCTGCGCATTATATCACTGGAAATTAAATATGCCAAAGACTTTTTCAATGTGTCTGCTTCACTGGAGGCGCTCAGTGCAATTCAAACCACTGAGCTGGAATATCCATTCTTCTACCGGCCCATGTATTCCATTCTTGAGGATGGCTATACCATGTTTAGGTAATATGCGAAATATATTTTAATTGATATTAATTAATTAATTGAATTAATAATAAAGGGGTAATTATAGTTATAATTCCATTTATTAACTTTTAACTTATTAAATTGCAGGCCAGAGCTGGAATTTGCACAACTTATAAGCGGCATGAGTATGGGAGGCGCCTCATCGCCCAATGTAGCCAATATAACAATTTGTACACCCTCTACATCATCTGTAGGCTTAAGCAGCAGTCTACACCATCCACTTCAGAATGGCTTTGCAATGGATGCAGCAGCTGCCTTAATGGGCAGCTGCAGTTCCGCTTGCGAGTGGCGCATTAGCCACGTCAATAAAGACTTTGGCGTCTGTGCTACATATGGCGCCGCACTGATTGTACCTAAAGCAATTAGCGATGAGCAAATAGTGCTCTCCGCAGCATTTCGCGATGGCGGACGTTTTCCAGTACTTAGCTACAGGCATGAGAATGGCGTAGGTTTTAATTGCATTGTTCAGAATTGAATTAACTTGTTAATGTTGCTTCCTCACAGGCCACGCTGATGCGCAGTTCACAGCCGTTGTCTATACAGGGCATTAAACGTTGTCGTGCGGACGAGGCCATACTCAATCTGGTCCTTGGACGCAGTAAAAAGGGATTTATTGTAGACACTTGGGGCAAGGGCAAGTCAAATACTGAAACTGACTTGCATTACTCACAGTGGAAGAAAGTGAATCGCGCCATTGGTAATGTCAGTTCACCTGCCTCCATTTTAGATAGCTTTGCTAAGCTAATTGAGGCTTGCAATGACATTGGCTGCACCACAGACAAGTGGCTTTCTCGACTGGAGAGTAGCGGCTGGCTGAATCTGGTGCTCAATACATTGAATGCTTCTTGTGTTGTTGCCCAGTGCCTGGATCAGGAAGGTAGTCCAGTGCTGGTGCATGGTGCCAAGGGTTTGGATTCCACATTAATTGTAACATCGCTAGTGCAAATTATTCTAAATCCCGATTGTCGCACTGTGCGCGGGTAATTTACACTAACAGTCTTTTAACGAATAATCTAATATATTTATTTTTACAGCTTGCAAGCTCTGATAGAGCGTGAATGGATCCAAGCGGGTCATCCGTTTGCCTCCAGACATCGCTATTCATGTTATACGCCGCACCAAACTCGCAACAAGAATTCGGGCGCTACATTTGTGCTGTTTCTAGATTGTATCTTTCAGCTGTATACACAGTTTCCCTGTAGTTTCGAATTTAGCACACAGCTATTGATATTGCTGTTTGAGCACAGCTATTTCTCGCAATATGGCACATTTCTGTGTGACTCAGAACGGGAGCGACACGAGCTGCAGGTGCACACAAGAACCACAAGCCTGTGGTCTTATCTAAATCGCCCGGATGTATTACAAACATTGCTAAATCCGTTATATGAGCCAAATGCTAGCGTTATATGGCCCTCCGTGGCGCCAATTAGTTTGGAATTGTGGAGCGGTACGTTCGTCCTATCTATACCTCATCAAAAGTTACATTAATATTTTTTGTATATACAGAACTTTACCTACGTTGGGTAATTGATCAACGAAATTTAGCAACATCCATGACACAAGTACAGGAACTAATAACATACGAAAAAGAGCTAAGAATTCAGGTAAGCCTATCATACATATAATAATGAATTTAATTAGATAATTCTTTTTTATCAGGCTATCAAATTGCGCAAACAAGCCTTGGAATTAAGCCAGGAAGTAACGGAAATTATTGATGATGTGGATAACGTATAAAGTGTTAGCTACCTCATCACGCAATAGTCTTCTGTGTCTCTCTATATTACTATATATATATATATATATATACAAGATATACACTTATTTTTGATACTTTCTGTAGCCGTTTTAAATCAATCATTTAAGCAAATCAATCTTATTTTGTATAAAAGTTGAAAATTAAAGGATAAGTCTCTAAAAGTTCCATTTATAAAGTGTGCTGAAATCAAAAATGATAATGAACAAACACAAAGATCCGCTTTCGGATCAAAAAAAAAAAAAAACAAATAATCATAATAACAGACACTCAATATAATTGACAAAGTCCATTTAAACAAGTAATCTATAGAAATGAATATTTTAATCAAATTGCTCTCACTGTATTTTTAAAACCGCTCTCTCGACAATTGCACATGGCATATTATCTCTAATGTTTAACAATTTGAGTCAATTTCTGACGCATTTACTTATATGGAATTTTTAGTGAAATAAGTCTTCAAATCTACTATTTAGTACTTAATGATGATTAATTAATAACAAAGTTAAGCCACAGATCAAATTAAGCATTGTAAAAATTTAAAAAAGATTTGCCTTTTTCGAAATATTTGGTATTTTGTACATTTTGATTGAATCGCATAAATTTATTGCTTTGAAAGCGTATATAAATGAGTAGAAATTAAAATGAATAATGAATAAGCTGCGTTGATCTTTATACATAAATGTTTATATATTAATTATGAATGTTTGTAGTTAGCGTGTGATGCATTATCGTATGTTTGTTTCGAATTGTGATCGTATTTGACATCCTTATGTAATTTATATGCATATATTTATATATCTATTGTGCGTTTTTGAGTGTACTATGCTAATTATCAATTAAGTGCAATAAATATGTATTATTTTGCAACATATTTAAATAATAATTTATTAAGAAGCGGTTTATTCAAATACCGTCTGTGCAGCCCTGGCAAAATTGGACATTCACAATGCACGCCGACACACCGGTAGCACTTGTTGCTCTTTAAAATTGCAAAAAATGTAAGTTGAGCATTTATTTCAAAACTGTAAATAAAACACTGCATTTTGCCGTTTTTATATAAAGTAAATTAATTTATTTTCACTATATAAAATTACCTTTCCTATTGTTTTGATTTATTTGTATGTATATCGTTTATTTTCGATAAAAAATATATGTGTATATAAAAACTGACTTTAGAGCTTCAATATATGGCCGCTGGTTGATAATTAGGGCCGTTGGCAAACAGTTGAAATCTTAAAAAGTTTGATCATTGTCTAAATGATTGTATAAAGGATAGATAAACTTTAAGAAAATAGAAATGAGCGGAAGTGAAACGATTCGTCCAATAGAGCTTACGGCGGTTATGCAAAAATAACATAATTTGTATTGTTTGTTGTGTCCTGTTTGAACTATCTTAGCCAGAAGCCTCATCCTCCAAGAAGAAGAATTGACCAGAGCGTTTCTGCTCAGTATCCTTAACCGAGGCATTCTTATTAATACGCGGCCTAAAGTTATTGGGGTCACGTCGGAAAGTAATGCCCAAAAGTTCCAGGAATCGATTCATGCCATTGAGCAGCGATTGTGGAGAGTATGCCGTAGTCTTTACTGAGGGTTGACCCTCAATGACGATGACGCGATCAGCGAGGTAAGTTGCCATAATAAAATCGTGCTCCACTACAAATCCTGTTTTCTTGGCGTGCAAAATGTAACTGCAATGATATGACGTTTAAATAAATAAAGAAAACTTTAAAAAATGTAAAAATGCGTACCGTTTGATCACCTTGGCAGCTACTAGACGCTGCTCTGAATCCAGGTAGGCAGAAGGTTCGTCAATCAGGTAGACATCGGCCGGTTTTCCTAAACAGAGCACCAAAGCCACACGCTGCAATTCACCACCGGAAAGGTTCTGCACCTCTTGATCCATGATTTCCTCAATTTTCATGGGTTTCATAACGTCCGCAATAAATTGCGGATGCACATAAGCATCGCGAATTTTGTCGTGCAACAAATGCCGCACATGATTTTGGAATTTTGGTGAAATCTTTTGCGGCTTGTACGAAATATTAAGCATTGGCAGCTCAACTTCACCATCCGGCTGCAGGTTACCAGCCAGCATACGAATAAACGTTGTCTTGCCTGTACCATTCTCACCGAGCAACACCAGAATTTCGGAGTCACTGAAGTGACCCTTCTCAACAGTTAATTCGAACTTGCCTAATGTTTTTACCATCGGGGGATACACATAATGATTCATACGCTTAATTTCTTCCTCTGTGGCCGATTCGGAGACTTTGAAAGTCAGCGATTCCGTACGGAAACGCATATTCTCCGTGGGAACAAAACCGTCCAGGAAAATGTTGATACCTTCACGCACAGAGAAAGGCATAGTCACCACACCATAACAGCCGGGGACACCATAAAGACAGCAAATAAAATCGGACAAGTAATCCAGTACAGATAAATCGTGCTCCACAACAATGATGAATCTATTTGAAGTAGACAATTAAAAAGGAAACAACTGCAGGGTTAATAAAGCACTTACTTGGTGGGATGTAGCAACGAGCGAATAGTCAAGGCAGCGTTAAGACGCTGCTTCACATCCAGATACGAGGACGGTTCATCAAACATAAAAATATCGGCATTTTGTATGCACACCATGGCAATAGCAAAACGTTGCAATTCTCCACCAGATAGTTGGGATATCTCACGATCGCGAATGTGTGATAAGTCCAACATATCACAAATTTTCGTCTGCAGTTCTCGCTCATCCTTCTTATCAAGCAAGTCACCGACAGTGCCCCGCACCGCTTTGGGAATCTGATCAACATACTGCGGTTTGACCAGCGCCTTTAGATTATCCTCCAAGATCTTGGTAAAGTAATTTTGAAGTTCGGAGCCACGGAAATAGGCCAGAATCTCTGTCCAGTCTGGTGGATTGGAATATTTGCCCAAATTGGGCTTCTGCTTGCCAGCCAGAATTTTAAGGGCCGTCGATTTGCCAATACCATTCTGACCAACTAAGCCAAGCACTTCACCAGGTCGAGGTATGGGCAGGCGATGCAACTTGAACGAGTTTTTGCTATAACGATGCGTTGTGTGCTTATCCAAATTACTGGGCAAGTTTATAATTGTGATAGCTTCAAATGGACATTTCTGCACATGGATTAACAAGCATTAACAGCTGTTTGAATGAAAGGCAAAGTGCCTACCTTGACACAGATACCGCAACCTATGCACAGTTCTTCAGACAAAGACGCTATCTTCGAGGTGGGCGTCACTTCAATGCACAGCTTGCCCATGCGCACCACTGGACAGGACTTCTTGCACTCCTGACGGCAACGTTTCGGTTTGCATTTGTCATCGCTGACAATGGCAATACGCGTCTGCTTGTCCGTCTCCTCGTGCTCTTTTCTCCGCGACATACTGTAAATAACAACAATATCTATTTAATTTAACATTTCACAATTCTCGTAGAGACTCGCGCACTGTCAACGTTGCAAATGTCAAAAGCAGCCGTCAAAACAAAAAACTAGTACAGCACGGTGGCGGGGGATGCAGAATGGTTGGTTGAGATGCGTGCAGTGAAAGTATAACCTCAAAACAAGTGTCTTTCCACAAGCACACAATGTATTGTTACATTTGCCACGTTTAACTCGCTGCAATTGACAATTTTAAACACAAATTCACTTGCAATTTACCTGCGAACTTGGCTGAAATGAATTTAAAAACAAGCAGAACGTCAACGCACGCTCTTGCGTTGTCAGCCACAAATATCAAAGGGGGCGCACGATACTACTCGTTAGTGGTGGGTTGTCCAAATAAAATACTAATTGGCATCGATAAATAATATCGATTATTAAATATATGGTTTAAAAAATAAAAATTTAAATGAACTTTGTAAAAAGAATATCTGAAAAATATGTGAGAAAATTATATCTATTTATTAATTTATAAATGAGTGTGGGTAACATTAGCTTTAAAATATTTTCAAATATCGATATCTCGATTTTATTAAGTACCACCATAGAAATCGAAAACAAAGATGTGATGACGTTTACGTTTGACGACCCGACGACCGTCGTGCATCCGTATATTTTTTAATAAATTCGTCGATATTTACACGTTGTAGGTGCATATCTGGCATTTCTGAACAATGGTCGTTGAGGAGCCAAATCCGAATAATGCAGAAAATGTGGAGAAAAGTGACAACGGCACCGCCGTCGTCGATACAGTGAAAATATTCACTGTTGAAAGTAAGTGTGAGCCCCACTTCAATTGGGGAGCTACAATGACAATTAACCTAAAAATGGGTGTGAAAATATAAAAGCTGATGAACTTTCACTAATATTGCAGTCCTGCATATGATCAAGGATGCACAGCAACAGCATGGTCTACGACATGGCGACTATCAACGCTATCGTGGCTACTGCACACGTCGCATTCGACGGCTCCGTAAGGCTCTAAAGTATCCCCAGGGCGACAAGCGTCACTTTAAGCGGCGCGATGTAACGCTCGCCCAGCTGACGGGCAAAAAGGCCGATGAACGTTTCATACACATACCGCTAATCAGTGCAGAGCGCGCCTGGGCCTATGCCATGCAGCTGAAACAGGAGGCCAATACAGAGCCGCGAAAGCGTTTTCATTTAATTAACAAGATGCGACGCGCCTGTTTTTATGCGCTTCAACTGCAGGAGCTGTGCAATGTAAGAATTATTTAATTATTTGTTGATAATTAGAATAACAAAATATTTAATAGCTTGGCCAAGTAATTTTCAACATCATCTAGTCGCATATTATATTATTCTTGCTTCTCTTAAAAATAAGATTTTTTTTTATTATTTAGACGGAAGCTTTTGATGCACGTACTAAACTGGAATGCGAAGCGTATGTGGCCTGGATGCATGGTACTTTGCACTTTGAACTGCAGCTATGGAAGTCAGCCGGAGAGCATTTAAAACGCGCCCAGGTGGTGTATGAAAATTTGGCCAAGGCATTGCCCGATGACGACCAGGAACTATATCGCGCCAAGGTTAATGAGTTTACGCCCAATTTGCGATATTGTGCATACAACATTAGCGGTGGTGCTAGTGGCGGCAATATTGACGAAATTCTCGAACTGCGTGCCCAGGGTGTTCTGGAGAATTTGGATGTGCTGGTTAGTCAAACGAAAACGGAAAGCAGCGAAGGCCTGCAAACGATCGATTGGCGTGGTCGTAAAGTTACCGTGCGTCCTGAAAAAGTGCGTCTGTTTTTGCTTAGCGCCCAAGAGCTGGATAAATCGCTAGCAAAGACAACGAAACTGGATGGCAAGATTGAACTAATTGAACGTATATTGATGGACTGTAAGGATGCTATACAGGCAGTTCGCGATGAGATCAAACAGGATCCTAAACTACGTTCTCTGACCACGGGGCAGACTGTTTCAGGCGTGCAATATTTGCTGGCCTACTTGAGTTACATTCGTCACAGCCGCACGTTGCAGCGCAATTTGTGTTTGGTCGATCAGGTGATATACAAAAATCTTATTTTATAATACCAATTTTGACTCTTGATTTCACTCAGGCCAAGTTGAACTTTGATGATCCGAATCAACAGCAAACGCAAGTTCAAGCCGATGGCAAACGTGTACGCCCACAGGATCTTGCGCGCCTGTATGAGATTATCTTACAGAACGTGACCGAAATGCAACAAATCAGCGGTATGGAGGATGATGCCCAGTATCAAAGCGAAGTGGCTAATTTGGCGGTTACATTTAAGGCCTTCCGCTGCTACTATATTGCACTAACGCTCATCGATATGAAAAAATGGAAAGAGGCTGTGGCTCTATATGAACGTGCATCCAAATATGCCAACGAAGCGCTCAAGGGTAAACCCTGTGTTGAGTTCCAGCTGCAATCGGACCTAAAGAAAATGGTCTCCACCATCGATGGGAGCAAGTTCTCGGCGCATGCGTACAGTGTGCTAGAAGATGATAATAGCGAAGATGCCAGCGCTTCAACTAAATCCCAGAAAACAACGAAGCCACTGTTTGACCGTCTCTCACAATACAAGGAGGATCAATCACTGCATACCCGGACACCTAATGTGTTTAAGTTGACGCCCGATATGGAGCCAATACCCTGCAAACCATTATTCTTTGATTTGGCCATGAACTATGTGGAACTACCCTCGCTCGAAGACAAACTTGAGTCGCCTGGCAAGAAGGGTGCCTCGATTACAGGCTTTGTTAAGGGCTTTCTTGGCTGGGGCGGTGGTGGCAATAAGTGAGAGAGCATCACTGCACAATCAGAACGCCAGACTCCCCTACTCTTATGAAATTCCATGTTTATGTTGCTTTTATGAAAGCGTTTAAATAGTTTAAACGCTTATTTGTTTTTGCTTTTAGATCGCGGACTTTTTTAAAGCGTAAATTCCCAACAACCGAGCTAAAAAAAATTGTACGTTTATCGGAAAATTTTGTTTAAGTTACAATAGTGAGGAATGATTGGTAATAAAGGAAACTACAAGTGCACTAAAATGACTTGGTTTATGGGCTGTTGGAGTTACTAATCTTAGCCCTAAAAACCCTAATTTAACAGCTATATCAGATATACTACTGTCTACATCCTTTAATATATTAACACGCAAAAGAACTTAGTTTCTATGGTTATATAACTATAAATACTACAAATATTTATATGCCCAGATAGCCATGCTCGTAGAACTCCATTGCCAGCTCCCTGATTCGCAAATGATATTCTGGTGTCAGCTTTTGCGTACAATTTATCTCCTTGCCGCTGAGGTTAAGCTCACTTATCACATCAAGATCGGGTAAATTATGGGGATCAAATGTAACCGCCGGCAGTATCCACATGGATATGGCTAACCCATAATGCACATGACGCACATACTCTTCACTGAGTCGCTGCAGCGAGAAAGTTTCACATA
>JBAMCO010000004.1:5424-47909 GCA_037075125.1 Hirtodrosophila caputudis | reverse complement strand
TAGAACTTTACTTTAGTGATAATTTTAATTTGTTTAGTCAATTCAAGGTATTTCAAATTTGCTGCCTTATTAAACACTTTAATACCTGGCTTACGTCATTATTTAGTAGTATAAACTAATAATTATAATATTTATATTATTATTTACTTCTTTTGTTGAATGTTATACAATGTGCAGCAATTATTAGCTGGAGGAGGTAGCTTCTTTGGCCAGTGCAATGTCATGGCCAAGGACACGCCCATAGGCTGCATTAGCTACTGGTTTCAGTACACACAAATATTCCAGAACACACAAGCAAACACTCATACACACGCACACACTCACATAACGTGTAATTAACGTTTAATGATGCGATTTACTGGCGTTTTATTAGCGATTTACAGGCGATTCAATGAACCCAAAAACACATTCACATAACAACAACATCAACAATAACAAACGAGGTGCCCGCCCATTTCTAGTTCGACTGTGGGCGTGACACAACACCGATTTAATTGATGAGGCTCTATTAGAAATAGATTTCATCGTTCCGACGATACAATATAGATTGATAGCTTATATTTCGATTGGAAAGCACAAAAAAGCAACCAAAGTTTGACTTGTTCATTAAATCCTCAATCAAAAACAGCGAATAATAAAAGAAAAAAATAATAATAATCTACTAAGCCATTAATATTTATGAAGGTTAGACACATGTGTATCTAATGGTCCAGTTTATTGGATACAGTCGTAATTTACTTTCAATTTTATGTGCCCAGCTTTTGGCATTGGACGGACGGACACGCGTGTCTGAAACTTCACTGCAATCGCACTGATTTCTAACACATTTTTTATAGTTTTGTTACACTTGTCTATTGCCTGCTAAATGTTTGACATCTGAACAGTGTCTAATATTACCCAGATACATATATCAATTACGAGTAAACTGGCTATTGTTATGGATAAGTGGCAATTAGACAAAAACAAGAGCTTCAATGAATTTTTAAAGCGTCAAATTGGCAATGCTTCAAGATTTTAAATAAATAAATAAATAATGTGCAAGATATACTCGTAGAGAAGTATATATGTACATACATATATCCTCTTGATAGATTAAATTTCATAGCAAAGTATAGTTGCTAATTGATATAAAATCACGCTCCATGAGCTTGATAATGTTTATAGTACTTTATTTGGAGAGGATCAAATCAAAAAACTGTCAAGCAAGCATTCATATCAGAGTTATTTGATATAGAAAACTTTTTTTGATTAACTTAAAATCAGACTTTTGTTGAATAGAAAAAAACAGGCTAAAATATAGGTCGGATAGTATTTGTTAATATATCAGCAGAAACAGCAATCCCCCTTTTTTAAGGCAGCTATAACATATAGTAATGTGTTTTCGACAATATTTGTTTGCCTTTTAGAATAACTGCAATGCGCGCTTAGCCGGAATATCTAGAAATATTCAATATAAACAGTTATATTTAGCCACAATTAAATTTAAAACCAGTTCTAGATGACAGTTATATGATGACTAGATAATTTGGTTTGATCGAAGCTCTATATCAACTACAGGGTTATAGCAAAGTTTTAGTTATATTTCAGATAAAAATATATACATATACATATATACAATATATACTATTGCTATGGCAGCTCTATGGTATATAATTGCTATTAGATCAGTTCTGGCCAAGCTTGAACTTTCATTCATATTTTTACAAAAAAAACTTACATTTAGTAAAGCCTTCATTTAGCCTTCACTCTCCGACCCCTTTGCATTACATGCAAGCGCCGCCACTGCATAAATTGCGAATTGTTTACACGCTAAAGTAAATTTTTTTTATACCCTGATTGATTGTCATGAAATTTCTTATCAGTGCCTCTATGTGCATAGCGACTGATTGTTGTCCCTTTTTCTATCTGTCACTCTCTGTGTTTCTCTCTGCCACTATTACGATTATTCAAAGCTTATGGAAAACAAACACAAACATTAAAGAAAACTACGAAATGAAAATGAAATAGGAAAAACAATTGCCTCGACAACAAATCGCCTGTAAATGTTATTGCCAGTTCAATTTAAGCGCTGCAACGTTGCGGTCTAAAAATCAAAAGTGTTCGTTTCTCTCTAGCCAAAAAGAGAAAGTTTATATTACATATATACCTACTATATGGTACTATAGCATATATCAAGAATAATAGCACAAATAGACGCCCTACAATATGTACGTCTCGCGAAAGTACTCTTCTGCATTTAAAAGCTTTGCACGCCTGAGGATACTGTGAGTTTTATATACTTATCTACAGTGGAATGAATTACATATAGATGTTATATACATATACATAAGTGTAATCAAGGCAAGAAGGCGTGGCACATTACTTATCAATATACACAGCAATTGTTCCTGAATATGAATTGACACTCGTAGAGTGTTATTTAGTATTTCCATACTGTTTAGATAGACACAAAAAGCAAAGGGGTAGATGGATGATGAAAGCTCATGGATAACCGTTGAAATTCCGTGTATATCCGATAAAAAACTTTTCTCTTTGCAAGCTACAGCAGCAAAAAATATTCAATACTTGGTCGAGAGCTTAGGGAATGTAAGAGTTGACATGATGCGATAAGATATCATACGATATATCAGATATGGCAGTTATATCGCAATCGCGAATTCCACCTTTAATATTTACACAGTGTTGCTTGTGACCTTGAACCGTGCTACCCCCTTGCCCTCACCATCACCTTCACACATTTATTTATGTGTTCATTACGAAGTCACAATAATATTTGTCACATAACATCACATGTAGTGTTTGGTTCCAATAATTGAATTATACCGGGAACTGAATATTCTAGTTGCCCACTGGGCTTCTCAACCCGTTCCAACTGACCGACACACACACACTCACACACACACTTACACACACACACAAACAGTGCACTCTCTTACACTCAGTCTTGCTCTCTGTCTCATTCACAGCACGCCAATTTATCCAACGGCCAACAATTCTCACTGCCCTTCCAATGGCCAAATAACACCGTATCATCACCAGCAACAACAACAGCAAGAGCAAGAGCACGGTTATTACAAGACCACAATACCCGTTGGCGTTGGCAGCGCCGCCAACAGCGGCAGCAGCTCCCGCTGCTCTCACTGTCAAACAGCTGATTTGTGCTCACGCGCACTCGTCCAAGAGAGAATCATCCAAAACAATACTAGCAATAGCAATACTACAAAAGAGTCACAGCCAGCGGCAACAACAACACACATACTCACGCACACACACAAATGCACAGGCAACTGTGCCGACGACAGCAGCGCTGCGACTGCGAATTGGCGCAGTAGTCGTGTGTGTAAAAATCATACGACTACAACGACAACAAAGCTCGAATACGAACTTTCCAATATTGCAAAACTCACAACAAAAATCAGTACGCAACGCGACGTTGACGAGGCAACAGCAGCTGTTGAGGCTCCGCCACCATTCATTCCACCGCCCAGCCATTGGCAACAACTGATATACAGCCTGCAGGAGCGAGAGCAACTACTTGGCAACACCAACAACAACAGCAGCAGCACGAATTTACAACAAACACGCAACTTTAGCACTATGAGCAGCGAACAGCAACGCGATCGTCTAGGACTTTGGGGCACCGGTGACAATGAGATCATTGGAAGCCTCTCTGGACTTGATCGTTTCCGTGACAAACGCTACTCCAAGGTACGTACCCTAAAGTGTATCCCTACCAAAAAAAAAAAAAAAAAAAAGAAAATGAAAAAAGCCAAAAAAGCGCTAGGCTTCTCTCCATACGTACAACTAGTGGAAAAGTACCAGCTATGCGCCTAATACAGAGGCAAACAGGCTGCTCGGGGTGGTTTTTGAGTATGAATGAATATACACACATAGGCACACAATACATACCAATACATGGATAAGGGCCGTATTAGCAACTTGTTAGATGCTTCTACACTGAGCAAAAGAGATTTCGAAGGAAAAAATTTGACTTGATTTGACTTGTATAACAGCGCCAGCTGTAAATAAAAGGAATAAAGTTTTATTTAAGCAATCATTAAGCAGATAAATATTATATATATTTAATTATTATTATTTATATATTTTAATTAAAATATATATAATATTACAATAAATAAATTACAGTGAAATAAATATAATATATTACAAAATTTCGCTGAATTATAATATTTCCCATTACAAATTAAATTCTTGTCAAACGAAAATCACTTTCAGTGCTATATCCTATATATGTATATCCCATATATATCCTCTATAAGTATATCAAACATATTCTAGGATTCTAAACAGTCTCGTTTACCCTGTGTAATTTCAGTTTACATTTATTAACAAATCCTTAACAATATGAACTATATAATATGCTTAAATATTGCCAAAATCATGTTGTCTGCTATTTTTATGATTGGATACTTAAAAAACCCACTCATTAATTATAAATATATAGTATGGCATATATACCCATTAAGTAAAAAATGTCAGCTGACAAATTTCAAAAAAGAAATTTAATTTTTTTTTTTATTTTTTTTGCTTACGTATAGAACTTTGGCTAGTTGTTGCCGGGTTTGTTTGACCTTTAGATGACATAGCCACTAAAGTTGTGGACACGCGCCGCACTGGAACAAGACTATTGTTAATCTATTTTTTTTTATACTGTAGTTATTCGGAAAGTTGATGTCAGCATATGCCACAGAAAATCAATATCTAGAATTGTCTGGTTCCCTGTAATTATTCAATCAAATTGATTATAATAACATCGCGTTCTCTGTCAAAAAAACAGAAGCAGCAAATAATGTTAATACGAAAAACCTTTTGTCGGCATTTGTGTGTATTTGTGTTTGTATTTGAATTGTTTGTTAGCACATCAAGTTCAATGCCAATTTGCCAGATGCATTTTAGACCTAAATGCTCATTTGCTTTTTTCGCATTTATCTCAGAAGATGTGCATTAGTTTTGCACTCAGAGAGCAAATTCCATAGGCTAATTGGGGTTTTGAGAGCGAAAAAAACAATGCGCATGGGCTTGAAATGTGTGTTTGGGTAGGGTTGAGATTTCTTATACATATACATATATATCATATATAGTATATATGATATGATACACTCTGAGTGCTAATACAAGTCAACACTTCATATCTGGCTTAGGGTGTCTACTTATCAAACAGACATTTATACAAGTTTAATTCATATCTTATATCTCACTTATAGTGTGTTTGTTTTGCAATTAAATTCCTGTTGTTGTTCGCGCTAATGTGTACACATATATTCAGAAAATATAGAATTGGAATTAGCCCTCTTGTGTAATGGAATAATTGTCAATCCTTAGCTTATTTATTTAGTATTTAAAATACATTGAACTTCCTAATCGACACAAAACTGACCTACATTAACCCATAAATTTAACGTGGTTTGCAATCGCAACAAAAACAAGAAAAAACCTGATTTGTATATGTTAAACAAAATGTTTGTCTAGACAAATATAGTATATATATGTATGTGTATATATATAGTATAGTAAACTCTGGTAGTCAAATCAATTTGAATATGTGCTTTGCTTATCCATTTGTTGTTCTTGTTTATCAATATAGGAAATTAAAACGAATGATAAGCAACAAGTCGCTGTTTGTATACCCTATAATATTGCAGCTACTACATATAGTATATATACATGGTATATATAGTATAGGCAAATTCTAATTGCTCAAGCTTTTATACAACTCTTTGGTGTAAGTGTTTGCACTTTTAAATATTTATTGCGTTCAATGTGCCACTCGAGGCAGTACTATGAACTGACTTGCTTGAATAGTTTAATAAGTAAATAGTTGGCTGCATAATATTAATTACAAGACTAAAAGATAATGCCAATAAGGCAAGCGCTATTAAGAGTTTATTCGTTAATATTTAAAAGTTATAACTGTAATCAATCTTGTGTCAAACTTTGACTGTGTAACGCAGCTTGCGTTGCTGTGAAAGTTTAGACAGTAAAAGTCACAGTTTCCATTGCTATAACAGACCCAATACAACTTACAGTTCCAATCTAACTGCTGTTAATTTAAATTTATATATTTTACAATGTTAAATGTCACAATTTTCTGTATGATAATTGAACTTTTTTAAATTTATTTCAAAGTGTTTCAACCGTGTCTATATATCGACCATAAAAGATTTGCAGTCACTACTTGGATATTAACAGTCACAATTTACATAGTTATAACAGACCCCATTAACATTACAGCTCTACTTTAACAGCTGTTGCTATATGAACAACCTAATAAAAATTTTACTTATGAATCTTTATAACTGATTTATTCAATCAGAATACTCGTACGTACCAAATGGCAGTCACTGTTATTGGTATTTTAACAATGTGATCTCCCTGACCTTTTCACCTTGAATATATCTCAAATTGCATGCTATTTTATGGTTTTAGTTTTCATTTGTTGTGCCGTTTGACCCACAAATCGTTCAAAGGCAAAAACAACCTTTGACCTAAGCAAAGGGAAACAATTTGCATAAAATTGTTTTGTCTGTGCGCCTCCAACTTTTGTTGTTAATTGCAATAATTTCGTCATTGCAGCAGTTTTTTTTTTTTTTCTCTCTCTTTTTGTCATTTATTAAGTCAGGTTGGTGGCACTTGATTAGCATGTGCTGCCGCTAATGGCCTGGCTGGTGTCACCCTGATAGTGATAATAATGATAATGATAATGACTATAATGTTGATGATAATGATCTACTGCTAGTTGTGACAGACATTACAAAGATCAGCTGATTGAAACCAAATTTTTTTTTTGTCTTTTAACTTTTGTTTTTTGACGCTTTTGTTAAACACAAAAAAAAAATTAATATGCAGATGCGCTTAGGTGCCCATTACGTGTACACCGTTTGACGCAGCTGGGAATTACTTACACTTTGTGTATGTGTGTGTGTGTGTGGGTTGTTGCCAGGCAAAACGTTTGCCAAACGATCTCTTATTCTCCAACTTATCGTATAACACGCCATTTCAATGTCATTGGTGTCGTTTTTTTCAACGGTTTCTATACTCGTATTTCACCACTTCCATTGATGACGTAGCATAAACAAACGATAACATTACCAATTCCATAATATTTTGTTTTCGTATCAGTTTGCACCGAGTCAATAGAACCCAATTTGTTTTAAAAGAGTTTAAAGTGGTTATCAATTGTCGTCATTTAAGCTGGCACGTACTTGTCGCAACATAAACATTTTGGATATTGTTTTAAATTGATTAGATTAAGTCTAATTTGTACTAAATTGTCAATGGCTTTTCATAGCTTATGACAATTTTATGCATATCATCAAGTTGGTTAAATTCAACTACAAATTTCTACCAGGAATTTGCCATACACACAGCTATGTTTCCGCTCAGCATGAGTTGGCAACTAAAAGTTTCCCAAAAACATCAGAATACCAAATGACGCATTCATTCAACTAACTTGTATTTGGCGTACCAGCATTTTATGGAATCTTGTACGTAATATGCTAAGTCAGCAACTTGTACGCAGAAATCACAGCAATCAATCAAATTGCAGTTATTAAGTTATAGCAAAGCATCTTAAAAAGAGTTCCAAGTAGCTTCTACAAACAAGTTTTAATATTGTAAATAACTTAATTATGAAATTAAATATTTAATTAGCGTGAAATACCCGAAATTATTTGAATTTGTGATTTTATATATGTAAATTTATTACATTTTTTTTTTATTTAATTCATATTTTGTGTTCTGACCTTCTATTAAATATTTATATCATACGATCGCTTAACGTGACCTTTTAATCCTTGCGTTAAAGGGTTTCAAAATGTACGTGCTGCTAACAACTTTAGCTATAGTAAAACCTTTTTAAGTTAAACATATAATTATGTGCTAACAGACTAGTAGATAGTGTATATAGTATATCTAATTGTTCTTTGTAACGTCACGAAATGTGTGTAATTTTTTTTTAAAGTCACGAAGGTATGTTTAAACCTTTAATATATACATATTATCAGGTAGTTTTAGCTATTTCACATGTGTGCAGAGGAAGTTGCGACAATATTGAAAAGTTGCAAATGAACAAAATTTGAAAAGTTGAAAAATTGTGTTATCTAGACACAAGTTGTCGCCATTGTAGTTCATTAGGAACGCCCGCAACATGTGTTTATATGGTAGTTTGGCATTTAATTGCCAGTTAGTTATACAATAGCCTCAAAAAATTACAGCAAAATGTGCGTATGCTTTCAAATATGTTTGCGAATCATGCTTAGTTTAGATGGGAATCGAGGCCAGAGCTGAGTCAGCATTGATTCGACTTTCAAATCGAACTGCCCCAATGCATTTGAATACCAGTTTGTAATCTCATTCATAGTACTCGTATGTTAGTTAGTACACATGAGCTGAGCTCCAAATGCTGCGTATGTTGATGGTTGTAGATTATGACTTTGAACTTGGCTGGGCATGCAAATCTCTGCTGTTTAACGCTTTTGGGAGGGCGTGCACATAAAATGAAAACAGAAAGCGAATGGCAGAGGTCAGCTTGAGTAGATTGTCAGCCCACGGGCAGACAGGTAGTCTATGGCGGGCGTCTGGCGCGTGCTCACATGTTCCTTGATAAGTGTTGAACTTGTGCCAAAGAAAGTAAACAACCAACAACTTGGAAAAGCAAAACCTAGATAATATTTAAATATATTTATATATTGAAATATACTCTTGCTCAGCTCATATCGTACGATTTTGATTTGGTTTTATAAAATAACAAAGTCATCCCTTTGCAATTGTAATTATAGAGTTAATATATAATAAACAATAAATTGATTCACAAATTTATTTTTATATATTTTCTTAATGTAAACCTAAATGCTGTTACTATGCATGTTGGTAAGCAGTGACCAAGTTTTGAAATAAATATAAAATATGCAACTTGGCAAATTTTAGAAAATAATCAATCAAAATAAATATACTATAAACTAAATTTATAATACTATAAACATTCAAGAACTTTACAACTAAGTTCAATCATAAACTTCATAGTATTATAATAATTCTTTATCTGAATTAATCATTTACAATCGGACCACAAGTACTTTTTATCAGATTATAAAAGCAACTCTTTATCTATATATAAGAGAGAGAGATTTGAAGAAAATATACAATTTCTCTTTATTGTATTGTTAAGCAACTTTATATTAAATTAGTCAGAGATTTTATAATCTTACCAGAACAACTCTTAATAGTAAACAAGTCGTCCAATTCCTAAATTAATCAGGTATATATATATTGAAACGTGAAGAGCTCTTCACTTTAATTTATTTTTTTGTTTATTTACATGGAATTTATTTGCTTTATGCTGAGATTTATGTATTTATTTAATGTTCTGGATAGAAAGAATTATTTACTCTAAATAGGGTTTTTTTTTTTTTGGGTTTTACTAATTAGTTTCTATTTTACTTGTTTCTAGGGTCTAGCCTTTACACATGATGAGCGCCAAATCATGGGCATTCATGGCCTTTTGCCTTATGCTGTGCGTACCGATGAGCAGCAAGTGAATCATTGTCGCGCAATGTTGAATCGTCTGGAGAACGAACTGGATAAATATATGTATTTGATTGGATTATCGGAACGTAATGAGCGACTTTTCTATAAGGTGCTCAGTTCGGACATTGCCAATATGATGCCAATTGTATATACACCAACTGTTGGATTGGCTTGCCAGAAGTATAGTTTGGTATTCAATAGACCCAAGGGCATGTTTATAACCATCAAGGATAAAGGTCATATCTATGATGTGCTCAAGAACTGGCCGGAAATGGATGTACGCGCCATTGTTGTAACTGACGGTGAACGTATTTTGGGATTGGGTGATTTGGGCGCCAATGGCATGGGAATACCTGTTGGCAAGTTGTCGCTGTATACAGCCTTGGCCGGTATTAAACCGCATCAGTGTCTGCCCATTACTCTGGATGTGGGCACCAACACAAAGACCATTTTGGAGGATCCACTTTATATTGGTTTACGTCAGGAACGCAGCAGCGGTGAAATGTACGATGAGTTCATTGACGAGTTTATGTGTGCCTGTGTGCGTCGTTTTGGCCAGAATTGCCTCATTCAGTTTGAGGACTTCGGCAATGCAAATGCTTTCCGTTTGCTATCCAAATACCGTGACAACTATTGCACCTTCAACGATGACATACAGGGTACAGCATCTGTGGCTGTAGCTGGCTTGCTGGCTTCTCTCAAAATCAAGAAAACAAAGCTGAAGGATAATGTGCTACTGTTCTTGGGTGCTGGCGAAGCAGCGCTCGGAATTGCCACTCTATGCACCATGGCCATGAAGGCAGAGGGTCTATCTGAGGAAGAGGCCAAATCCCGCATCTGGATGGTTGATAGGTAAGCACACAAATACACGGTTCTTTTTTGGTTGTTTAATCAAAATTTTTTGCAGCCGTGGCGTGATTGTTCGCGATCGTCCAAAGGGCGGCCTGACCGAACACAAATTGAACTTTGCACAGGTTCATGACCCAATAGATACTCTATATGAGGCCGTGGCTAAGGTGCGTCCAAATGTGCTGATTGGTGCCTCGGCACAGGGCGGTGCATTCACCAAGGAGATATTGGAACAGATGGCCGAAATAAATGAAACTCCCATCATATTCGCATTGTCGAATCCAACCAGCAAGGCTGAGTGCACCGCCGAGGAAGCCTATACGTTTACCCAAGGCAGCTGCATCTTTGCCTCCGGTTCACCATTTGCACCGGTCACCTATAAGAACCAAAAATACTATCCAGGCCAGGGCAACAACTCATACATCTTTCCGGGCGTTGCCTTGGGTGTTCTCTGTGCTGGCATGCTAACTATACCCGAGGAAATCTTTTTGATTTCGGCCCAATGTCTGTCGGATTTGGTCTCTAAGGATGATTTGAACAGAGGCAGCCTGTATCCGCCACTATCTACGATTGTGAACTGCTCGTTGGCTATTGCCGAAAGGATTGTGTGCTATGCCTATAAACATGGTTTGGCTACCGTACAGCCCGAGCCCTCCAATAAGCTGTCCTTCATCAAAGCCCAAATGTACGATCTCGATTATCCGCGTGCCTTGCCTGCCACATATCCTGTGTAAATTAAAGCAGTGAAAGTATACACAGCGGCACAATCACCAACTCAACGTTCTTTCTCCCAAACGCAAAATGTGTCCTTATTGTCGTCGTCATCGTCGTCGTCGAGTTCGTTTTAAACATTGCAGCATACTTTCCATTCCAAATTGCTTCAATGAATAGCAACAAAACATGCATATGTTATTTATTTTATAGTTTCTCACCTCCCTCTAGCATCCTTCTGCCACATCAAAGCTATATTGTTTGTTTGCCCAAGTTACAAAAGAGAACAAAAAAGTTGATATATATATATGTGTACTAACTGTGTTTATATGCGATATACTAATGTATATGAGAATGGGATATTAATATTCTAGAAATCTATATAAATATAAAGTTATACTAAATTCAAATTCTATGTAAAGGAAAATACAAACTATCATAAGTACCTAAAAATATACATATAATAAAAATAATCATAATACACAGTACTAAATGCAATTTTTAATTATTTGAACAATGTTTTTGTACTACTATTTTATATTTTACAGCTGAAAACAGTATTGGTTTAAATGTCAGTTATATTTTAAATATAATCTGATGAAATTCCAAATTAAAATTAATCGATTTTAAAACTATCGCTCAGTTGTGCGTTACGTTGCTCATTTTGCGTTTACGTTTTCACCTTTTGTTTTGGTTTTGCAACATGGAAAATGCTATATGCTAGAACGTGACAGCAACATAATAATGACAGACCAGTTGCACTAGTCGAACATTACAAACTGCAGCCCTGGATCTTTATATGAACAACGCATGTAAATGTTTGAAAAGCAAATTGCAATAAATCACACAATTGTAGAGATAAACAATAAAGCAAGCAATGGATAGATTAACGGTAAGTTCATAGATTATTTTGACAAGCCATTGTAATTGATATAAGTGCGCCCATTTTTACACAAAGGAGTCCTTTGGACGACGCAAATTGGCCGACGAGCTGAAACAGAAACAGGTGAGTGCCGTGTGAAAAATACACATTTAAAGCAAAATCAAAAAGCAAATGCCCATCCATATTAGGCTATAACTGATCAGCTGTTGCAACGCATACTCTATTCGAAACGGTTGCTAGTGGATCATGTAGAGGCATTGGAACAATGCATGCAACAACATCCGACAGATGCTACCGGCCGGCAGCTGTTCACAGCACAGAATGCCTGCATTCTCCTGAGTGGTACACTTCTGGAACATTTTGTAACGCCGCGTGGCTTGCGAGTGACGCTGCTGCCCGCTTTGCTGTTGAGCAGCACCTTTGGTGCTCTGTATGCCGTCAAGAGTGTGTTTGTGTGCCGTAATAAAATTGTGGAACGCAAACTGGAGCAATTGGTGAAGACAATTGATGAGTTTGGCAACTGCATCAGACGGAATATGACTTACTTTCAAGAGATTATTATTATGAAGCAAGTGGAGCTTATTGAGTAAGTGCAATAAGTTAAGTAATGACATGAATATTAATCCATAGCTGCTGCTTTGACAGATCGCGTCAAATTGAGCGCGCCTGGGACTGCATTACTGCGGCCAAGGAGGTAACTGAAATCCTATACGATGCCACACGCAAGCTGGAAGTTGACTATCCCCTGCCCGCTAAATATGGTCCCTATTATGCGCCCATGGAAGAGTTGCGCGAATGCGAGTACTTCAAAAACAATGTAACAGATTACAGTCCGAAGCACATAAAGGTTAGTTATTTGTAGCCAAGAAAGGAATATATTTAACTTTATTATCTTCCAGGACTTTCACAACATTTTTGCATATGTACAGTCTCAGTATTTGCTGCGTTTGGCGCTGACAATTATGACGCGTCCATCAATTTCAAGGCTCAGCGATGATCTGGAAAAAATTGATAATCTTGTGCGACAACTTGTGCAGGAAGAGGAGCAACATTTTAAGAATTTGGCTCTAATCATGCAAAATAAGAAACAACTTGAATTGGATCAGCTGCATGAGGCCAAAACGCAACAACAGCAAAGCGGTCCAATCGCAGTATTGCAGCATTCCTCATTGAAGCTTAGTGCGTGTATGGTGGCTGTGGCAGGCGAGTGTCAGGCACTGGATGTCACATTGCAGCAGTTGAATGCCACAGAAGCGGCAAACAAAAGCAATGCAGATCAATTGGTTGCCGTAGCCAACAACATGCGGGGCATTGAGAATGCGCTGGCCGTGTGCTGTGATGATTTTCAACGTTTAATGTTGGTTTATAACAAATTTCTGCACAGCAAATTGGATTTAGATGTAGAATCGCCGCGCTCAAACAACGATACATCGAAGGAAGATGACTTTCCGGAGAGTATATTGCGCGTGGAGATATCTCAGAATCCCAGCGAGCCCCAAAAGTCTGACGACTTTTATGCTTACATGTATGACGAGCAAGAGGCGGTACAATATGAAGATGAACAACATGCGCCATATCCCACGCCTGAAAAGGAGCTCCTGAATTTTGAAAAGCGTATTACCAAGGGCAAGTTCAAGCCTGTGCTTAGACAACTCAAGGATCGCATCGATCCCATACGCCAGGTAATGCTGCAAAAAGAACGTGAAGTGCTCACTGCGAAAGGCATTAATGTGGACGAGCTATTTGGCAAAATGGAAGAAATCGAAGAGCAACAGGAACAACAGCAAGATAATCGTTTAACCGATGCGAATGCAACGCAAAGGCAAAGCGATGAGGATGGCTCCGATTCTGAATCTGACTCGGCAGATGAAGCAGCCCTCAAACAGCGCAGCAAACAAATTAAAGAACGTGACAACTTTGCCGAAATGCGTCAATTCTTAGCCCAAAAGCAGGCCATTAATCTGTTCAAACTGGACGCACAGATGCCCCTGCCACCACCACCAGCTGTGGACGAGGAGGTGCTAGAAAGTGAATGCTAGACCCGTTTATCTATTTACCTTATTGCACACACATTTTGTGTTACTCACTTATCTCTGTGTTGTTTATTATTATCTATAAAAATATATGAGATAAGCGCGCTATACACAGCTGCGTCGGTTTAAAGTTAAGTTTTTGTTCCTTAAATTTGCTTCTTCTGAAAGTTTGTTAAAAAAACTTTTGCTGTACAAAAAGGCACGCAATTGTTTAAACTTTATATAGAATTTAGATGTTCAAAAGTTACCAGTAAATCATTTTTAAATCTCATAATATTGTACCATATACAAATTTCAACTACCATCAAAACTTTCCGTTTCAAAGTTGCTGAAGTTAAACAAGAGAAAGTATTGACGTATTCAAAGTAATTGCGGCATCAAACATTAAAATATTTGTTAAAAATATTATACTCAATTGTAAAAAATGAATAATATTTAACATTTTTAAAAAGAATTTATGTCTTTCATTTAAAAGACCTTAGTTGAATATTTAAAATGGTTGATTAATTTCGAAACAAGTTCATCAATAAAGAATACTTAATTATATACGATGTGATTACTATACAAAATAGGTATAGAGTGTAGCGCAGTCGGGAATAATGAACTCTCTCAGTTTTAGCTTTCCCAACGCAATTATTAAGGTCGTTGCACTGGATATAAAAAATGCATTTTATTTCACAAATAATATTACAAACTATAGAAACTTAAGTACAATACAAACAGCGATGGCAACACTAGACACTAGGAATGGGGGTGGCAGGCAGGACTCCACTAGGGAATTCAGGATTAAATATATATGTACAGAGTAGCATGCACGCGTAGTCTTTTTTAATTAACAATTTTTCTTAGTTTTAGTGGCTAAAAAACACTTTCGTAAACATCTTTGGCTCAAAAGTTGTGTGTGTGGCATTGACCATAATCCTGTTTAGGCATTTGGAGCGCCACCGGTTGAGGCGGCATTGGCGGCAGCATTATTAAATTTACTAGTCACTGATGTCGGTTGCAGTTGCGAAAAGGCGGATAGATTGCTGCCCCGCACACTGGTATAACGTATGGGCTGAACACCATAATCATTGCCCTTTAGACGGCGGCGAATGCAGACAACAATGAAACCAATGACCAGGCCAGCCACAACCACAACACTGGCAATGATGACGGTAAGTATAATGTAGCGACGGCGTAAGAATCGCGGCGGATCATCCTCAACCGCACGATATTTCTTGGGTATGACCATGCTGCAGATTTGCTCTGCCGTTAGATTGGTCAACGGCGCACCGGCCAGCAAATATGGTGTCTCACAGCGTGCCACTGCACTGAAGGGCTGTATCACTTCTGGTGCACCGGCATGCTCCAGAGCCTCCAATAGCTCACAAGCGCAATACCAGGGATTACCGGCAACGGCAAAACTGCGCAAGCGTGGCCACGTCCGGTTGGCATTGCTGCTCACGTTCAGCGTTAGCGTTGTCAGTGCATTCTGCGAGATATCCAACTGCGTTAGATTTGGACTTTTCAGCAGATCCATCAGCTCTAGACGCTCCAATTTGGGATTGCGTGCACAATCCAGATGCTCCAAAGCAGGCAGCTCCAATGCACCCAGTTCTATGGTACGCAACATGGGCATTTCACTAATGTTAAGACGACGCAGCCCATCTAAATATTGAAAACTTTTGGCACTGATTTTGGACATAACATTGCCCGATAGACTTAATTGTTGTAAGTTTTTGCCCATCTGCTGCAGACTGGCCGGAACCACAGCAAACTCATTGCCGGAAATGTCCAGTATGCGTAGATTGGGGAGTTGAGAAAAGAGTTCACCCGGTAAAGTTAGCAGACCATTGTATGACAAATCCAGACGCTGTAGACTTTTTATAGATGCCAGTGCGGCTGCAGTGGTTGCATCCAATATACTCAGTCGATTGTAGGCTAGGGCGAGCTTCTTAAGCTGCGGCGTATGCTCAAAGAGCCTGCGATCCAAACGTGCAATTCGATTATGGCTGAGATCAAGATCCTTTAGTGCAATGGGCTCATACTTGGTGCTATTAAAGGGGCCACGAAACAATTCAGGCCTCAAAGCATCATCTGCAATTTCATTCCAGCTAAGATACAAAGCCTCCACATTGGGCACATCCATAAAGAGTGGCGCCTGCAGCTGTTGCAGGCCACAGTGGCGGCACGAGAAAGTCACCATTGCAGTAGTTGCGGGCAATTGTTGCAACAAACGTATAGAATTACCGGAATATGTAGCCACCAGTTCCATGCCCGTATGCTGTGTGCCAAACTCCGTTGGCCAACGTGCCAAAATATGTTGGAAATTCTTCATAGCACAATTGAGACTACGATGATTGCCATCCTGGGAACTCAGGCACAGGCATGTCTCGCAAATATTCGTCACGCGCTGGTAGGGAATATCCTCATGTTGGGCGCATACCACACTTAGTAGCAGCGCCGTTACACTCGGTAGCTATAATACATGAACATAAGTATTTTAAATTATTTCAAATATTAGAATAAAAAATAAGTCATAGTATTTATTTATTTATTAAATCCATTTCCTAGTGCTACAAGAGCGCCTAAAATACCCCCAACTAAAATAGGTAAGGCTAAACATTTTTCAATTATCACTGTATTCTACTATGCTGTAGTTAAATTACTTGTATTAACTGCTTCGTATAGTTACTTTATTAACTTATTTAAGTAAAGATATTAAATATCCCAGGCTTAAGTTTGTATAATTTAATTTCAGAAAGATACTTGGCTATCTGCTCTGGAATAAATGTTTGCTACAAACATCAGCTAACTGAAACTCAAGCAGATTTATCGGATTGTGTGATTCTATATGTTTGACAGAAGCCCATTTTTCTGTCCAAATAACGCATAATATATTCTACACTAAGTAAGTACAAAGTATTGCAGAACTTATACGTTTAATGGGGACTTATCGACTAGATCACCTTCTGGGGATATTTGTAACTAGGCTGTGCTACTTATAATACATTCAAAGTCTTACCTTAAATCTTTTAAGATTATAGTTTCAGGATTGACTTGCAGTATTCTATTGTCCATATTAAACCTATTGACTTATTTATTAAAGACATTTGATCAGTTATAGAGTCTAAACTGCAAACTGATTCATTAATATCAAATACAAAATACCAAAGAATTGTGACTCATGCCTTTTAAATAATTGTAATGTTTTAAATCTAGTTCGAAGCCGCCCAAGAAAGCATCTCCTAAACGTCAAATCTAGCTAATTGGTGTCTCTCTCAATTAAATTCTTTCTTGGGTATTGATATACTATTAGAATAATATTACATTTTTTCTTTTACCTATCATAGGCAAGCCCAGTAAATTATTCCTTCTTCTAACTGGTAACTCCTGCTTGGCCCAAGTTGCATTCAAAGCCTTTAATTCACAGCTTCGAAAGAAAATAGAATACTATTTTCTACTACTTACATGTACCTTCCGATCAATCCCTTATTTATTATAAAACTGCTATCAAATATTCGTATAAAATATAATTTAAAAATTACTAAATATATAGTAGACATTTTCGAACGTTTTTTTTTAACACAATATTGGATATCTATACTATACAATCTATACTATATCAATATTTCTATAATTCTATGATTAATAATTAATGTCTTTATCGGAAAATACCAACCTTCTATCAATACAATAAATAGGTCTCCCCATAACTGGAAAATATTTGGTCTATATAGTGTATCTATAACAATGAACACACATGCCCATATTCTATATCTACAATATGCTATATACACACATAATATGTAATATATATGTATTTAGGTGGTTCATAGCTGACCCTAACGAAAAACAATATCACAGATAAGATAAGGAAGACCGTTCGAAATTTCTGATATTTTTATATATATATTTTTTACTCACCAACAGCAAAAATTTGTACTTCATTTTGTACACGTAGTTTAGGTGTGTGTGTAGTGTGTAATTGAGGTGTATTCAATTTCAATGTTAATGTGGAATTTATGCTTTTTTTACAGAATTGTAATATCAATTACAATGTGCACAACATTAAAACATTATTAATAAACACTTGAAGTATTAATTTACAATGCACTTTTCGAATTGCAGTTGACAATTTTGTTCTTGTCTGCGGTGGGAGACAGCGACGAGCACTTTTCAAAGTAGAAGTGGAACTAAACTAATGAATCAAACCGCAAACCGTTCGTTGGCATTATTTGTTTTGATTAGATATCAGCTCTCGATTGAGAGAGATACAGAAAGCGAGAGAGAGAGAGAGACTTAACTCTTTCTCTCCCACATATACTTTTACTCACTGCCAGTGTAAGTACAGTGGGTAAAAGTGATTTAAATTTGAGTTATACGCATATTATTGTTTGGTGGTTTTGCAGCAAGGTCGTTAATGTTGTTGCTTTCAATGCCAGATGCACACTGTTCACAAAATAAATATTAAAATACCAGACATTGCGCACTGTTCTTAAATTTTGAGCACTTGTATAAAGATTACTACATGGTGTATACATATAAGGTGGTGTCTGCACTTTACTTAATGAGTTACCAAATGTGGGTAATAAAATTTAGCATTTATTCAAGCAAAATATCAAAATATCAGCCACACTATATATAAGAGACATAGCTTTGAGGGTGGCACACATATTGCCGTTTTAATACTATAGAGTTGGTCGGATTATAGAAATTACTCATATGTATGCTAATGTCATATTTCCCTGCTTTGTACTCTAAAATACATATAAAAATATAATGTAAGTAAAGTAAAATAGATTAGTGCAATATACTATCTTTACCAAGGTTTTTGTTATACATAGAAGATTACAGCTGCTGTAGAGCCTCATCTTTGAAAGCATCTATAACACGGCCAATATAAGGCCGTTCGAATAAATTGTGTAACAGATAATTGACTCGTGAAATTTATATATAATTCAGTAAATATATATGTACATATTTTTAGTAGACTTTATTATTAGAAAATAAATCCTTTAATTAATATTGACGGACAGTTTGGTTTATTCTATGTTAATATAAAGTCAGTCTTGCATTTAGAGATCTAATTCTAGCGAGATACTATTTTTTATTTTATGAAAAGTTTTATCTATATGTATTTAAAGTTTAAGCTAAAACTAAGAAACTATTAATACATTTATTTATTTAATCTTATTATTATATTATTGCAGACAAATAATCCTACTTGAGCTAAACACAAATGACAATCAACTGGTAACTGGCTAGTTGCACACCATTCACCTTACATAATTACACCATGGTTAATACACTCACGACTTAATGATCGCAGCAGATAAGATAAGAGTTTTGTGCCAAACAGCAGCAGCAGCAACAACAATAAAGGCAATTGCGTCTCTTGAAGTTGACTCAGTGTTAAAAACGCTGAAACATTGAATTGAAAATGAAAATGAACAGGAAATATTGAAGATATTTCCAACTGGAACAGTTGTGTGTCCAATTAGATTCGAGAGGCCAATTGCATGGCAAGAGAAGCATGTGTCACTACGTTTCATTGAACTTTGCGCCTCAATATGCTATACATACATACAAACAGAAACATATACACTTACATATGTACATGTGTATATTGATACAATAAGACAAATTGAGCTGTATATGAAGAACATGCAAATTGAATGCCAACCACAAAAGGGGACAGCTGCTGTATGACTGGAAGATGAGAGCACAAAAATGAAATAACAAAAAAAAAAAAAACCAAAAAAAAAAGCAAACAAATGTTTGTGGCCGCGAAGTGGAAATTGGTTGCATAAACATTGCGGGAGGGCGGCCAGACACTTGTCTGAGTCATCCACATTGTTTGTGTTTTCCTCAATTTCAATTTCAATGCTCTTAATATTCAATATTGTTTTTACTGTCCGCCAGGCACACAAACCAGAGCTGCCCAATAATCGATGGTGCTGTCACTCGATAGTATCGATGGTTCTTAATGTCGTTTGTTCGCTGACACTATCAATAGCATTGATGTTTATTTACATGCCCCCATTAAGAACTATTCTCTCTCTACGGCAAACGAAGAATCGATATAATCGATAGTTTTATATTTGCCGCTATTATCGACTGTTGCCTTAGTAACGAGCTATTTTTAGCAAATTAAAAAGTCTGTTTAAACATTACAAATTTTACAACCTGATCTTGATAGATCCTATTGACTTCGAGATAGTAACCGCCGCTTTAATACAGTTTCTGGTACAGTAGAATCTATCGAATGTCAACAATATCGATACTATTGCAATTATATGTCAATAATAATAATATCAATAAAAGCTGTCATAACTATCGAGAGCAATCTATAAGCCAAAAACTTTTGAAACTATTAAGTGAATGGACTATTGCTACTTTAGTAGCTCTAGCCGAAATCTATCGAAAATATCGAATGCCAGAACTATCGATCTTTTTGCAGCTCTATATCACACACACACACACATGCACACGCACAAATACTGTATGTACATATATATGTATGTACATCACACAGCACACACGTTGCCTTTCAACTTGCAAATGAAACCCGTTTTTTTTGTTGTTGCACTTTTGCAGCTGCCTCGGCTGATGTTCATCCTGCTTATTCTTGTCTTAAATCAAACTCGGCAAACAACAAACAAACAACAAGCAACAACCACGACAACAACAATAACACGAAACGCAACCGAGCCGCAAACTGAAAGCGAAAACGCGGCACTGGCGATCGTTACCTGCCTGTTGCTCAAATTGAACTGAAACTGGAAATCGTTAAAGGCAACAACAGCAGCAACAAGGCGTTCTCAGGCAAATGCTCTGGCATTTGATGCCCGTTCCCACAAGCTGGATGCCACTGTATCGAGCTCCCGCCTATCCCCCAGCCATAGCCCCAGCCCTTGGCCCCCAACAATACGAACTTTAAACCGGTCGTTGGCCGAATTTTAGAGACTGTGGTGGCACATTGCTTATGCCACTGCACTATGGTCTCAAATACCAAAAATTCGGGCTTAATATGAAAATTATTGTTAAACAGGGAAATAGAAGCTTTTGTATGTGACTTTTTCTTAAGCTTACAGCAGAAATTGGAAATAACCCCTAGGTAAAATAAAGGTGTATTGTTCAATTCAAAAATTAACGATCAAAAGTTTTGAATAAGAATATAACATAATATACTCTATATTCTCAAATAAGCTTTGCATATAATTTCAAATATAGTTTGATTTTGAAATAAAAACTGTATTTAATATATAGTACTTACGAAATTTGTGATTTTTTACCGAAATTTTTAATTGATGTGGGAGCGTCTTATCTCAACTTCTTCATTTAAATAAAAATTAATAAGGATTAAAAACAAAAACCAATTATGTCAGAACAGCAATCCAAATCGGTAATAATAAATGTAACCAGTGAACATGTTGATCTCTTATATGGAAAATGGATAAAAATGTTTGATGAAAATTATTGTTTGGAGCTAATGTACAGATTGGAAGATCACGTTAGCAACTTTTACAAGGAATTGTTAACTGAGTCTGATGAGAAGGAGCGGGAAATTCAAGATGATATATGTAGCGTTAAGGCGGAAATTGCTGATATTAACCGATTGCTGCATATTAGTGTGGTTGTAGAGGAAAGGCCAGAAGATACGCCGATGGTGTTATGGTTTCAAGAATTAAACAACAGCATTGAGCATCTGCGAGTGGATTTGAGGGAGCGTCAGGCTGAGATTCGTGAACTGCTTTTACAGCAGCAGCAGCTGTGTGAAGAGCTGGGTGAAGTGCCATTGCCGTTACTGACTGATCCGCTGCCCAATTCGCATGAAATATCTGCCTTTCGGGAGCATTTGGAACGTTTGCAGGCTGAGCGTGTGTACCGCATGGATGAGCTATTTCAGCTGCGCAGCCAAATTAAGCAGGATATGAAAATTTTAGAATTGGTGCCGCAAACAGCCACAGATGAGCATCTATTGAGCCAGATGAATCTATGTTTGACGCCAGATATTTTAAAAAAGTTGCGCATTATGCAAAAGAACTTTGCGGAGCAGGTGTTGGAGCTGCAAATGCGTATTGATGATACACGCGAGAAGATCTTTGTGCTGTGGGAACGGCTGCAGGAGTCGGACGAATTTATTATGCACAGAGTGCGTGGAGCCAAGGAGTATACGCAGCAGACATATGATGTGTTATATCACGAACTACAGCGATGCCAAAAACTGCGCCGCCAAAATCTTAAAGGCTTCATTGAACAGCTGCGCATGGAGATCAGCAAATGGTGGGATTTAACGCTGAAATCTCAACAGGAGCGAAGGCGTTTCACTAACTTTTTCAATGACTGGTACAATGAGGATTTGCTAGAGATCCATGAATTGGTACTGGATGATTTGAAAAGGTTCTACAATTCGAACAAGAAGATCTTTGAACTTTTTGCCAGTCGCGCCGAGCTCTGGTCACGTATGCAGGCTTTAGAGGCCAAGGCGTATGATCCAGATCGCTTCAACAATCGTGGAGGGAGCTTATTAAAGGAGCAACGTGAGCGCAAGGCTATAAGCACCAAACTACCGAAGATAGAGCATCAAATTGAGGAGTTGGTGCAAGCGTATGAAGTGCGCACTAACTCCACGTTTTTGGTACATGGTGAGAACATACGTGAACGTATGGCTAGCGATCGGGTGCTACTACAGCAGGTTAAAGTACCACTGACATGCGCCCGCAAACAAACACCACCGGTAGGCCTTGGGAGAATGCTGCCACCACCTACGTCAGTTCGGCGTACGCACAAAACACCTTCCAATTGGCAGTTGCCTTCAATGGCGAATTCATCGGCTAAGACCACAGGAAATATACATAAAAGAAAGTTACTCCATGATAATAACGCCAGAACAGAAACGCCAAATGCAAAAAGAAATTTAATAAAAATGTTGAAATGGGGTAAGACATCGCCGGCTATGTATAAGGCAACTCAACGCCTGTTGAGTGGAAAACAGAAATCAGTGAAGTCGCCGTTCAGAAAAGCTCGTGTGTTAGAGGCCCGCAAGCCGTCTACTGGCGCTGATAGCGATGGGAATGTAACAGAGACAAATGATGAGAATGCACCAGGAAATGGGGATATCTGCAATTACAACACATTTGAGCCGTCAGTGCGTTCATCCGAATTGCCACGGACTTTGAGCTCTTATATAAGCAAAGGGCAATTACCCAAACCACAACGTAGCAGAATGTGGCAATCAAAGCAAATGAATTAAGATTAATTACTAGTTAATGACTTAAAGTATTAATTTATCTTTTTTATTTTGGGTTTCAGAGTTTTTCAGTTAGTTATATAAATATTGTGTTTGTAACAAAATAATAAATAAAATTAATTATTAATTTTATCTATTCGAATAATACTGTAATTTCTCCCACTATTACTTAAAATTCTCTTTGCTATTAGATCTTTAAAATCTTCTGTGTCTCCTAGACCTGACAACATTCCTGGGAGAATATAACTTTTTAATTTAAACCTTGATCTTTCCAAACCTTTGGATGTCATTTATACCGACTTACCATTATGCCCTAATACATATTTGTTTTAACTTTTCAAGTCTATTTTTTCCATTAGTAACTCTAGTCTTATCGGTTGTAGGATCTAATATTGGCACTGACCACCAAGGTCATACCTAGCCTGATGGCAAATAAACTTCCTCCAACGTGTTGGTGTCTATATTAGAAATTTTTTATAAGGCGTTTTCGATATATATTCTATATTCTTTATAGGAAAGCACTAAAAAATTACTCTTTCAAAGCACAGCTCTGTGCCTTTCATTGCATTTATATTAATGTGTGGCAGCTGTGCTATTAAATGTCTTAAACTCGGGGAGCTGTAAAATGTTGTTGCACGCGGCGGAAACGTTCATCGTGCTTAGGCTCGTTAAAGAGCCATTTGGGTGCACTTCCGGTGCGTGGGCCTGGCGTTACTATAAATCGTACATAAAACGAGTTTCTTTTTTTTTTGTGTTATTAAGAACAAACATTTATACAATTTACATAACTATAACTGCTCCTATCTCGTATGCATATAGTAATCAATCGCTGTGGAGAATGCCGCAAAGCCCAAGCCGCCAATGACGCCAGCTTTAATGCCAGCGCGTAGACCAATTAAGCCGCCAGTAATGCCGCCCGCATAGGTGCCATTGCGCCAATCGGTAACGCCACGTTTCTGTTCAGATATATATATATATACATACATTCGTCTAGGTCAGTTAAACAAGCAATTAAACTTACGCTCTCTATGGTGCATTCAACAATTGAGAATACAGCGCCAATTAGTGCAAAATTCTTAGCATAGGAATGCGTTGTAGAGCGCATTTCGCGCAGCACTTCACGCGCTGTCTGTTTCTTTTCATTTGCAAATGGATCGGCCATATTTGGATTGACTGATGCGGTGAATAGACCCAATGCGGCGCCCAGTCCATATCCTGCAGATATATACCAGAGTTTTCGTTTAAACAAAGTTGAATTTTAACCGAATTTACTATGACTTACCCATTACACAGGCCAAAGCACTTTTGAATGCACAGCTCTCAACAGCCGATTCAATAAATTTCTCTTCATTGGTTTTAATTTTGACCGGCCCATTAACTCTGGGTATTATAATATTCTCACGATATCTGTTCAGGTTGCCCACGAAATGAATGGCCATTCTGTCAAGATCGGCTGTATCCAACTGTTGTTGCTGTGGGGTTTTTTCATCCTTCGAATCAGCGTTGGGTAGCAACGACATGTTTACTTTATATTAAAAATTGCGTCGTTTATACAGAAATTAAATGAAAATAACTATTTTATATGGATCGTGTAACAAAAAAATCTTAAAATTGTTATCACATCGCCAACAGCTGTTGTTCCCAGGGCTCCCACTTACACACATCAAATCTTTCGATAACCGTTTAATCGAAGCATAACATTAACATAACATTTATCAATCGCTCTGTTATGGAGCCGATAAGCTTTGTTAATAACATAATTAGCAACAGAATTTTGTAAAAATATTTATTTTGTATCTAAACAATAATTGTATACAAATATTTGTTAGTATGGAATTTTTCAATTTACAAAGTTTGCTATTGAAAGTAAACTTATATTATAATTATTTATTTAATGATTTAAAGTTTCGCTGCATGAAAATGACTTAAACATTAAATTTTATTGCTATCACAAGTTGATTATACATATACATATACCAAAAAGGAAAACATATGGAAATTGCATTTGTCAGAAATGGTTTTTTGAATACAGAACTTAATCTTTGGATTTTACTATAGAAAATAAAATAAGACTCGTCAATTGAATGCATAAACCAACAGTAGAATGACACAGAAAGCTATAACTGCGCCTAGTATAAACGAATCACGCCTCTTTTTGATATTAATGCGCTGTATAAGACTGCAAAAAAATCATAAATAAATTAGCATCATCTCTTCAATACTGTGATTTCACGACTTACCTTGATATTAGGGGAAAACGATTGGAAATGTCATTAAAACGCGTTTGCAGACGCTTGAAGGCCTGTCGCTGCGCATGCAGATTGTCTCGAGTCTCTATTGCGATATTAATTTGATCATTGATCATATTGCTGGCGCTGCCCAAATGCCCGCTCTCCTTCATATACATTTCACGACGACTTAATCCAGAAATAGATGGACTACCACTGCTAGTGGCCAAACCAGAGCCACGTAGTAGCTCTTCACGCTCGATGCGCATTGTATGGTTCGCATTAATCTTGTTGTACTCCTGCCTATAGCCCTGCAGAATTTCTCGATGTCGCTGCAACGTATGCATAGCAGCACTACCAGTTGCGGGCAGCTCTGCCATGGATTCATTTAGTGATGATAACTGCAATTATACCAAAATTTATATACTAAACAAAGATTTTTGACTCCTTCCATTCACATTTACCTGTTCTAACATTTCATCAATTTCAGCTGACAACGAATCAAATACATGTTCGCCCAACAGAGGTGATGTGTCAGCTGTGCTGCTGCTGCTTATGCTGCTGCCAGCTCCAATCTTGCTGAATGCGACCAATTTGAGGTCAATTTCATTCTCCAGGGTGCGCGCCTGCTTACGTAGCACTAAACATTCATTTAAAGTATGCATTAAGTTATTGATTAAGCATAATTTACAATTAATTGCTTACCATCATAGCTAGAGCCAACCATTTGCATTTGTGCAGAGTATTATTTTACTATATGCACAACAATATCATTTACAGTAACACTTATCGATATTAAATTATCGATAATGCAATCATCTGTACAAAAACACTGCTGAAACGCGTTTTTTCTTGTGCCGGCAAGGCGTCCGTTTCGTTTTATAATTAGTAGTTAAATATTTTAAATAATAATGTCACAAGCACAACCAACAAACGATTCACGCGTGCCCGATGAGGAGAGCGATCTGCTGCAAATCAAGCCCCTGTAAGTAGTTCCACGCTGTATCAAAAGATCGTAGATTTTTCAAACATTTATTTAACAGTGGAGCTGGCCAGGAAGTGGGACGCTCCTGCATTATGCTGGAATTTAAGGGCAAAAAGATTATGCTTGATTGTGGCATACATCCGGGCCTGACTGGCATGGACGCGTTGCCCTATGTGGATTTAATTGAAGCCGACGAAATTGACTTACTCTTTATATCACAGTGCGTATTTATTAGCTACAGTATATTTCCATAATATTTATGTAATATAAACTATGACTTTTACAGTTTCCATTTGGATCATTGCGGTGCCTTGCCCTGGTTCCTTATGAAAACTAGCTTTCGAGGACGCTGTTTTATGACACATGCCACAAAAGCTATTTATCGCTGGATGCTCTCAGATTATATTAAAATCAGCAATATATCGACAGAGCAAATGCTCTACACAGATGCTGATTTGGAGGCCTCTATGGAAAAAATTGAGACCATTAATTTTCATGAGGAACGTGATGTTATGGGTGTCCGGTTTTGCGCCTATAATGCTGGTCATGTGCTTGGCGCAGCAATGTTTATGATTGAAATAGCGGGCATTAAGATCTTATATACGGGCGACTTTTCTCGCCAAGAGGATCGTCACTTGATGGCAGCCGAGGTGCCACCTAAGAAACCAGACGTACTGATCACTGAATCAACCTACGGCACACACATACATGAAAAACGGGAAGATCGTGAAAGTCGCTTCACATCGTTAGTCCAGAAAATTGTACAACAAGGCGGCCGCTGCCTTATACCAGTGTTTGCTTTAGGGCGTGCCCAGGAGCTATTGTTAATATTGGACGAGTTTTGGTCACAGAATCCCGATTTGCATGAAATACCCATCTATTATGCCTCGTCGCTGGCCAAGAAGTGTATGGCCGTCTATCAGACCTACATCAATGCGATGAACGATCGCATTCGACGTCAAATTGCTGTTAACAACCCATTTGTCTTTCGTCACATTTCGAATCTGAAGGGTATCGATCATTTTGATGATATTGGCCCCTGTGTAATCATGGCATCGCCAGGTATGATGCAGTCGGGATTATCACGTGAGCTATTTGAGAGTTGGTGCACTGAGCCCAAGAATGGCGTCATTATAGCCGGTTACTGTGTCGAGGGCACACTGGCTAAGACAATATTATCTGAACCGGAGGAAATAACTACGCTTTCGGGCCAAAAACTGCCGCTAAATATGTCCGTGGATTACATATCATTCTCAGCACACACAGACTATCAACAAACAAGTGAATTTATACGCATGTTGCGACCCAATCACGTGGTTCTCGTCCATGGCGAACAAAATGAAATGTCGCGTTTGAAACTGGCTCTGCAGCGTGAATATGAAGCAGATGCTAGTACTGATATTAAGTTTTATAATCCCCGCAATACACACGCCGTTGATCTATATTTCCGTGGCGAGAAAACTGCCAAGGTGATGGGTCATCTGGCGGCCAAGAAGCCGGAGGTCGGCGGCAAACTTTCTGGTGTATTGGTCAAGCGCGATTTTAAATATCATTTGCTGGCACCGTCAGATTTGGGCAGTAAGTACTCATTAGCATGTTAAGTGCACTATGTTTATTATTCCTTTATTTTATTTTGTTAGAATATACGGACATGAGCATGTCTGTGGTCACACAGCGTCAATCAATTCCATGGACTAGTTCGTTGGCTACTCTACAGTTATTGCTGGATCGCATTGGTGCCGGATGTGTAGAGGTTATCGAGCCAGAACGAAAGTTGCGTGTCTTTAACTGTGTCGAACTGACAGTGGAGCAGAAGATTATTATTATGGAATGGCAGGCTACACATGTCAATGATGTCTATGCCGATGCTGTGTTGGCTTGCCTAATGCAATCCGAACTGGGTGGCACAAATATTAAAGGTGCTACCAAGCAAACAAAATCAGAAGAGTCACGGTTTCGCGAATGCCTCATCGAGACGCTACAGGATACCTTTGGCGATAGCTGTGTTCCCAAAATGTTTAAGGGGGATCTGCTACCAGTTACCGTCAGTGGCAAGCATGCAGAGATTAATCTTGAGACACTGGTAAGAACCTTAATGGTGTTTGCAATTGAGTAATTTCTTTTTTTTAGCCCATGAATTTTTTATTTTATAGGCCGTTCAATGTGTCGATGATGATGTGCTGCGTCAAATGCTGAACACAACTGTACAGAAGCTACACCAAACACTGGTGTCTGCTCATTAAAGAAACGGATGATGATGATCCCATCCATTGCTATTCCAAACAACATTGTGAATCTAATTTTTATTCTTTATTATTAAGTTGCCAATTTAAATAATGATGTACAATTAAACTCAATTGTTAAATTATTTAACGTGCAGTTCTGGTCTTTGCAATCTGCTCCTTGAGCACCAGAATGCTGGCACGTTGCTCTGGCGGTAGTTGGGCAATCTGATCTTCGGATAATTGCAGTACCTGCATAATTAAAGCGGCCTTCTCCTGATCAGATGCATCAGAGGGCAATACACCGTGTGCACCCAAACGACTTTGCAATTGAAGTGCCGCAGACTGTTGTTGTTGCGTCACTGGCTGTTGAGCCTGTGGCAGCGGCTGCTGCTGCACCGGTCCAGGCGGCATAGCGCCACGTAGGCGTGGATCCATTGGACGTTGACGTGGATCGCTTGGGTATGGTATGGGTGCAGCAGGTGGTCCTTGCTGCTGTTGTTGCGGTTGCATTTGGGCACGAGTGCGTGGATCCATAAGTGGTGGTGGCACCGGATTGGGCATGGGCCCAGGTGCCTGGCGCATATCTTGATCTAAGTTGCGACCAAGCATACGCGGGTCTATATTGACTGGCCCACCAGGACCCATTCGCAAATCAATATCGTTCGAATGCATATTATTGAAGTTTGGACCAGGCACTGGCATCGGTTGCATTGGTCCAGGGCCAACGACAGGGGGTTGTGGGGGTGGCTGCTGTTGCGGCGGTGGTTGTTGCTGCTGTGGTGCTGGCACCATGGGCATGCCAACCGGATTGGTATGCGGATTGCCACCCAACACTGGAGGCATTTGATTAGCCTTAAAGAGCATGCCAAGCGCCTGCTGGGGATCAACGATTCGCATGACTACCATGGCCTGCAGAAGCGCATAAGCCAGTTGAGGATTCAACATCAACATTTGTCGAGCCTCAGATTGATTGCTCACAATGCACAGCTTCATTTGCTTCATTAACTCGTACATCTGCTCTGGCGGCAAGGAGGCAACAGTTTTTGTAATAAGCTCTGGAGCATCATCTGGATCACAGGGCTCTCCATACGGATTCTCAACCTGTGGGCCTTGCAGCAGCTGTTGCATCTCCATACGTGATTTCTCTGTACAAGCATTGTCCACGCGCAGCGTCCTCCCGCCAATTTCATAGCCATTTAAATTACGCATTGCACTCAGTGCAGTTTCCTGATCTTTGTATTCGCAGAAGCCAAAGCCTTTCGGCTTGCCGCTTTCACGATCAAACACTAGCCTATTATCAAAGAAATCAAATTATTAATAACTATTCCATTTTTGATCGGCAAATTTTAATAGGTATTTTACTTGAGCGAAAGTACCGGCCCAACTTCACTAAAAATTTCCTTGAGCTTCTCCTCTGTGGCCTCGTATGGTATATTGCCCACAAACACTGAGCGCATGGACTTGTCCATAATACTCTGTTCTTGCGCTTTATCTGCCATGATGTCTTTAATTAATTATTATATGATGTACAAAAACTTTAAAAACAAATATAAAATAAAATCCTCCAGGTGCTACTGAACTCCTCAGTCGGTAAAATAAAAACAAAATTTCCCTATGATGCAGCCACGCAGAGTTGTATTTTGGTTGCCAGTGTGTATTATATTGAAACGCTATTGTCATACGTTTTACAACACTCTAACGCCTGGTGTTGTAATTTTTCATTTGTCGCAAGGTGAAATCGAAATTACGGCTATTTAATAGTGTAAAGTGCATTAAAATCATTGAATTTATAATTAAATTAAAGTTAATAAAGGCGTGCAATCCCTATGCATAAATGCCTATTAAAATATTAACATAAAGTGCATGAAAAACGTGATTGAAAATTTTACTTTGTGTGTAGCACACACACGCACACACACACACATGGAGATAAACGCAGCAATGGCCTCGCACTCGCATTCACAGCATATATGTATATAAAAGCTCAGTTGTATATTGAAGAAGGAGCGCACAAAGCAGAAGACGAGAAGAAAGATTTCTGTGTCATTGAACGAGGCGATGAGCCGACGACCAGAGAGCAACAATAAGACCAACAAGGAGCTACAAACCGCAACAGAGCTGCAATTACATACAAAACATACAAATATATATATTAACAGCTGCAGGTGCACATCATACAACTTCAAGGATACCCCTCCTCACTATCAACTATCCAGTGAAGAAAACTTGCCCTTGCCTTCCACACACATTGACACACACGCACACTCATACACACGTTACGATCGATATCGACGCCGCCTGTGTGTATAAATTTTATACATATTCCATACAAATGTAATTGCAATTCATTTACAATTAGTGCTCATTAAACATTATTATCGGTGTTTATGTGTGTGTGCCGTGCCGTGTGTGATTGACTCTCCTTGAATGAATTGAAAAGAGAACAGAGAATTGAAATTGAAATTGAAGAAACATACAAAGCGGAAATACTCTTGAAATTGTCTCTACCTTTATGTGCGTGCGTGTGTGTGTGGAAAATCAAAGCAAAAGAAGACAAAAACGATAGCAGAACAACCGCCCGCACTCCGCAGCCCGCAACTCACAGTCCTACGCAAGATCAGACCAAACACATACACACACTACTGCAACGTCGCAATAGTAGCAACAGCGAAGGTAGGTAAATAATGTAGCAACAGTATTAGTAGTAGTAACAGTAGTAGTTGTGGCATTTAAATGCATTTGTATATATTTAAATGTGTAATATATGTGTATATCTATGAATGTATACATACAATATACGCATTTTTAATTTATCCAACTTTATATTCAACGTTTTGCTTTGGTAAGCTTTGCTTTTGCTCCAAAGGAAAAATCAATAGCAACAGACGTAGACATTTGCTCTGCTGCTGCTGCTGCTGATTGGGTTTTTGTGCTGGCCACACATCAGTACAACCCTTGTATAAGTGTTCCTCACATGCTATATAATACGAGTATTTAGTTAAATAAAAAAAAAACACAACAAAAAATTAGTCGCCGTGCGACAAAAAACAATAAAAGAGCAGTACAAAAAAACTTGACTATTTCCAATGGAATTGCCATTGCTTAACAACAACAACAACAACAACAGAGCAGCTCTGCCAGAGAGATGAGTATAATCGATGTAAGTATACATATGTAGGCATGTATGTATGTGTAGGTGCAAGTGCATACATACATACGTATGTATGAAGTATATAGAGCTCTGTACATTTGATGAATATCTACATATGTTTTGCTTTTGTAGCAACAAATAAATTCAGCTGTAGCGGAAACAGTGATGACAAAACAAATAAAATCGATTAATCGATATGTCAAATGCTTCAGCGCAGCTCGTAATAATGAATTGTCAAGCTTTTTACCGACTAATCTATATTTTATTGAATAGAAAATTAAAATATTTAATAATGATTCGATATGTCGATCAATATAGTTAACAATTGATGTCTTTTCATTAATCGTTTCATATCGAACAACCAATTAAATTATTGTTTTAAGGAATTTATTTATCTAAACAGTTTTTTTATACCCTCCCTCCAGGCATGTATAAAATGAGAATACAAATGAATTTATAATCTAGTTTGGGTACTGTAGTACTCAAAGCCGTAAAAGCTTTCGAGATAAACTAAGCTTTATCTTATAATAATAGTTTTAATCACTATTTCTAGGTAAATATGTAGCAACGAAAATCATATGTTTAAACTAATGCAATAGTATAAACAATTTGTATATTTTTGATGACCAACTGTTTATTTTAACAGCTGTGATTGTTGCACAAATGGGATTTTTATAAATTTCTGTACTGTATTGCGATAAGTACAAATTATTTGTTTTTATTTAACTGTAACGGAAATTGTTATATATGTATAAAATAAATTTAAGAAATTACTGCATTCGTATGCACAATTCTTAGAAAAAACAAAATTTTTGTAGTTGGGTATGCCCGACTACAGAACACTGTAAATTATGAAAGTGAACTAAAGATCTGGTGAAGAGAAATATAATTTTATATGTTCAAAATCTTTTGAAAAAAATGAAATATCTAAATTTTCATGTTTAAAAATCTATTTACTATTAAACTAGTTAGATTAAGTTAACGTAAATCCATATGCAATACATAAATACATATACATACACATACATTGCAAATATCATGTTCACTGATATGCGTATTAAAGTCAGAATATTCGCTGATTCATCATATACACAGTTATTGCTCATAAGTTGTCATTATCGTGATGTTGCCGTGTGTCCATCTTCATATATACTCGTCCTCGCGTTCGATGCACCAAAAAGCTGTTCCAAAAGTTGTTGTTGTTGTTGTTGTTGGTCATTCCATTCCATTTACACTTTACGCTTTTCGCGTCGTCTACAGTAGTAGTAGCCCAAAGGCGAATGAAGCTTTGTTCGAAGCCGATGCTGTTGTTGTTGTTATTATTATTGTTGTTTCCTTGCCTCTCTTTTGCACATGCCTACTTGTGTATGTGTATGTGCCATGCATAAATACATATTTATGTATGTTTGAGTTCGTTGTTGTTGTGTTTTTTATAATTTTGCTGCCACGCTTGTCCTTTGTTCAGTCATTTTCTCCTTTGCTATTGTCTTTAGCTGCTCTTACTCGTGTTCTCTCTCGCATCTGGCAAAGCTTTCGCTCTTCATAAAGCAGAGAATACTCGTATAATATCGTGCACGTTTCCATAGATTACGTAGTTACGATCCGGGTTAAAGCTGTGCATTCTTTGCATTTCCATATCATTTGAACGGGGGTATATATCTATATCAGCTTATGGGTATCATTATCGTATTCCGCTTTTTAGCACACATATCATATGCACACTTATGTATGTTATGTAGATATATCCAATTATGGAGAAACTTTTTTTTACGTTTAACCTTTATTTTTCTAAATTTGTTATGAGTTTGTTTTTATGATAATTTAACTAAATTTCATTTTTTATTTCAGCGCAGTTCAAGGATTAGGAAAAATGGCTGAAGCACGAGCATTAATAACAACAGCAGCAAAAATTACAGTTTTATGACTCTGAAGTGAAATCGAGAGTATTAGAGGTAGAGAGCAGCAGGACAAGCAACAGCAGCAGCAGTAAGCAGCTAGCTGTGCTTTTAAGCTTGATTAACCAGTGACCGGAGTAAAACAAATTGTCATCATGGTTGAGAGCGTGCAGTGTCCCGTATGCACGTTGTACCTGCATGCGGGTATGAACCTCTCTGATCATTTGGAGACACATCCCAAGGAGCAAGTTATCAAGGCACTGGTGCAAATGACAATCGCTGGAAATAATGGCATGGGCAGCGCCTTGGCGGCAGCTGTACTATCGACTGCCGTCAGCGGTGCATCATTAGATGGTGCCACCTCTTCTTCCTCAATAAATCCTGCTGCTGATGTAAAACCAACTGTGACTGCAACAGCAACAGTATCAGCACCACCACCAGCAGCAGCAGTAGTAGCACCACCACCACCAGCACCACCACAACCAACAACATCATCAAAACCAACAGCATCGAAAGCTGCAACATTGCTCTGCAGCAACAGTAGCAGTAATAACAATAATAACAACAAATTAAGCAATCCACCGATTAAGGCAGTTAAAAGCGCGCCACCCACGACTGAGGCGCCAGCCACCACATCCAATACACCCACCATAAGCGGCGTGGCCGCCGTCTTTCCGGCAGCGTTAGCAACCGACTATCGATATGAGCACCAGCAACAGCAACAATTAACGGCGGCAACTGCGACAGCAGCAACAACAACGTTACATGGCTTTTCACGTGGTGCGACCTCAGCCCTGGTGATACCGCAAGCCGCACAGCAGCAACAACAACAGCAGCATCATTTCCTGGCCACACAACAGACCGCGCATTTTGCTCAACAGCAACAGTCGGCCATGAAGTACACGTATACAACTGCGTTGCCTCCACCGCCACCACCCCTGCAGGTAAGTTTATAAAGTTTTTTATAGATTTGACTTTGATTTTTATTTTTGCTATGCAGCTCTTTGCACAGCAGGTGACCACATCGCAGTCGCATCAGAAGCCACCACCCGCCTATGGCACCGCCATCAGTCAAATTCGATCTCAGCACAACCAAAATAAGCAACAACAACATCAGCAACAGCAACACCAGCAACAACAAAACATAAACAACATACAACATAACGTTAACCTAGCACCACCGAGTGGCAAACACAACAAAGCTCACACGGAGATCTTTTTAAATCCACCGCCGCCACCACCGCCACAATCCTCGATAACTTCATCGTCGTCATCGTCGTCGTCGTCGGCAACGTCGTCGACCTCCTCCTCAAGACTGCAACATCTACAACAGCCCCCAACAGCCAACAGCAGCAGCAATAACTATGCAGCTGCAAATATATACAATTCTTCAACCGCCATGATGGCAACAACATCATCCGGACGCATTAGTAGTCGTCAATCTAACAATTCACCATTTGGTGCACTGTTAAATGCGGCAGCTCAAGCTGCTTGCGCCTCGCCGGCCTCTTCGAGTGCATCTGTGCTGCGTTATGCTGAATCGCCAGTGGCTCACTACTTGGAGCGGGATAATGGTGATTTTATAGTGCAGGAAACTCCCAAGCATATTGTGGAGTGTGTGGAGAAAGAGGATGGTGAATTTTCTGTAATAGAGCGCATCTATCAATCGCCACCCAGTGTACTGCACATACACGATGATGACGAAGAGGAAGACGATGAACAGGGGTAAGTTTAGTTTATAAAAAAAATTCAAAATCATTGAAAATTATTCTGTTATACTATTATCTAACAGAACCAGATATTATGTATGATTTTGGAAAGTATTAAAACTCTATTTCTTTGTTGTAGCTGGGCTAATAGCGATGATGAGGATCACGCTAAGGTGACGCATGATCATGTGGATGACGGGGATGATGAGCGCGAGGATAGCCGCAGCAGAGTTGGCTCAAAAACAACAACGAAAAAGACACGCAAATCGAAATCCAGCGGCAGACAGCACAAACGTGTATCCAAGCATCAACAACTGGCAACGACAGAAGATGAGGATGATTTCATGAGCATAGGCAGTAGTTGTGCTGAAAGTGAGGAGCAATCATCAGAGCAGCAGCAGCCGTCAAATGGAACACAGATGAATTTGTCCACAACCCCACAACTAAGCACGGCGCCATCAACAAGCAGTGGCTCTGCTGCTGGTACTACTGTTGCCGTCTCAAGCAGTGCGAATTCTAGCGGCGGCAACAAGTCCAAAAAGAATCGTGTTACGGTTTTAAGCGATGTACCGCTTAACATGAACGAATATTTGGATCTGGTTGGTAATATTGTGGCTTCGAGTCGCATTAGTGCTACACGTCCGTTTGCCACTGTAGCGCCTATACCATTGGTTAAGGTTGAAAAAGAGGAACCGATGGACGAGTGTGACACCGTGCAAACAGAAGTGAAGCCCAGCATCCAGCATGCAATTGGTAGTATCAGCAGTAGTAGCAATAGCAGCAGCAACAGTAATAGTAGCAGTAGCAGTAGTAATAGTGGACACGGCACCACCAGCGTTATACGAATGGCCAGCGCAATCAGCAGCGCCAACGTTTCGCCTGAGGATCTCACACAGCCGCCCCCTATGAAAGTAGAGGTCGAAGCAACGACATTGCTGCCACAGCGCTTTACAACGCCGGCACAACAGCGTGGACCCAAGAAATTAGTCATCAAACCAAAGGCACCAGCAACGGCGACAACGACGACTTCGACGAAAAAGACTGACAACAATGCTGCCAATAGTACAAGCAGTAGCAGCAGCAACTGCACCGAATCCCTCAGCATATCAAAAGCATCCACAGAGCTAGTGCAGATCAAGAGCGAAAGTGTGGAACCGTCCACCTCAAGTGGCAGCATCCTAGAGAAGCATCTAACCACAAGCTTTGCAGCGCAACAGACACGCAAGCATTCTACGGTCAATGATGATGATGCACGCGTCCTGTTGGAGTTTGCCAACTCAAAACAGCTGCCGTTAGCTGGTGGCAGCAGCAATCACACAACGTTTGTGGTAAATGCGGCTAGTTTTGCCTCAGCGGGATCTGTGTTTGCTAGCGGCAACAGCAGCAGCACTACTCAGAAGGCGACCAATCCTGGTGAAGAGTACATTTTGCCTGATGATAACAATATGGAAGTGGATGAAATTGTGATATCCTCCTCATCTTCCTTTACTTCCTCCTCGCAGCATCAACAGCATCAGCAACAACAACAACACCAGCAGCAACAAGCAACGACTTCCGCACAGGCAGCGCATGCAGCATTACAACATGCAGAGACGCCCGCCTTCAATGATTTTAACTTTTTATATCATCAAAGTGCTGCAACAACAACGACAGTTTCCAATTTTGCACCATTCGCTTTACAACAACAGCAACAGCAATTGCAACATGGCTCTAGCGAAGCTACGAATGCTGCGACGCTGGCGTCCTCCTCTAGCAATTCTTCAGGTTTGGATCATGACCCTTCCATGAATGCCACGTTTCGTGTTGCAAAGCCAGAGTCTATGCTGGCCGCTTGGTATCAGCCAGAGCAGCAGCACTCACAGCAGCAACAACAACAACCACAGTCGTCAACAACAACACAAAATCAAAATGTTGAACAGTCAAGCAATTTTATTGCTGCATTGGCAGCTGTAGATTGCTCCAGTGTCGCTGTTGATAGTGATGCGAGCGATGCAAAGTATTTGGATTTGGATGCCTGTAAACGGGAACAGTTAAGCAATAGCAGCAGCCATTTGCCATCTGTTTCAGCTTCAACCACATCCTCATCATTTGCTGCCGCTGCAACGGAGAGCAGTCTTGTTGGTGGTCTGGGCCTACACATACGCACCGATGAGAAGATGCCAGCCAAGGGTGAAATTTCAGAGCAGGAAAGCAATTGCGACATAGAAAACTCCTGGAGTCAATCGGTATGTGGAACTAATGTTGAAATCAAGTCACAAATAACTAAAAGCATTCCTTACAGATGTACGGGGACATATCACAGCGATACTTTAGAAATCAGTTCAGCGATGGCTACAATCAACAGCTGGCCGATTGGCGTCACGATTATTATGCAGCGCAGGATCTCAGTGGCCAGCATCAGCAACAGCGTGAACAAAAACGGTATATGTGCCTAAAACTAATCTTGTCGGGTTATTTATAAAATGTTATTTCAACTTTGATTGCAGCTTTGATTTTAATTCCGTTGCCGCCGAGTATGCGCAGCCAAGTGAACTTGATGCTTCCTCGAGTTCTGCGAGAAATTTGTTGGATGCACAGCCTACTACTTCCTCGTCGTCATCGGCTTTGTTGGGTGGTCCACCAATAGCCTCGACATCCAGAGCTGCCGCTGAGGCAGAAGCTGTTGCAGCAGCATTGGCGCAACGAAAGCCACCGCGACGTAAGATCTACAAGTGTCCACATTGTGTGGCCATTTTTGAGAAGCTTAAAGAACGCAATGCACACATGATTGGCGAGCATAACTATGTGCGCCAGAATCGACGTCTAATCTGTACGCAGACATTGATAAACGATGCGTTACAGGCGGCACAACCGCAAGTACAACAACAACAACAGCAGCAGCATCAACAAATGCTGTTGCAGGCAGGTGGTAGCACTGGTGGTGATGTCATGCAAGAAGATTCAAAGGATGGCATTGTTAAGATCAAGCAAGAAAATTGTCAGGATAAACACGATACTTCTGAACAGCTGCTAGGTCATTTAGAGCTGCCGGATGTGAAGGATGCGGGCTTGCTAGATGTTAACGGTGAGAGTGCACGCGATGCGGACATGAAGCCACCAACTAGCGTATCCGACCTAGACCAAAAGCCGACGATAGCACCATTGGCGATGACTACGCCAGCTGCCAAATTGGCAGCACTATATCGAATGCTCATTGCGTACAATGAATCGAAACTTGGCCAGGAACGCAACAATATCAGCGAACTGGAAAAGAAAGCAATGGAGAAATCCATATTTTTATGTTATGTCTGTCGTACCGATTTTCCATCTGTCAAATTATATGATGCACATCTGACTGAACATCCCGCAGAATGTTTTACCTGTGGCAAGAAATTTTATCGCTGGAAGAACTTCTCACTGCATCTGAAACGACATCTCGGCTGGAAGGAGTTCGGTTGCTATGTCTGTGACAAGAAGTTTGTGGTCCGTAGCGCCCTTGTCGAGCATATGCGCATGCATACCGGACAGACGCCGCTCAAGTGTAAAATTTGCGGTAAGTGAATTAAGGAATTAAGTATTCAAAAATATTTATAAATAGTTCGATGGTATGTAAAAAGTAGTAGAAAATAGGAATAAGATAGAAAGGAAGACAAAGAAAATTAATATATATGGAAAATTACACAGCTCCCTGTACGAATACACCAAGTCTAGATGTTCAAGCGAATAGTTACAAGTTATAAAAGTTTATCTTGATATCCAGAAGCAGATAGATACTTGATTTGATGTACTCGCCCGTTGAATAGAAAGTCAAGTCTTTGGAAAGTAGCAATGATGTATGCTGGACAGAAGATTAATTTAAGAAGTGATTTTCAACTTAAAACCAAGACCACCAAAAGCAAAACCTTACGGAAACTGAGCATGCGCTTGTAAATCTAAGTAAACATATGTGTTCTATATTATTATTATAAAATATAATCTCATGAACATTAACTAATTATGCTTTGTACACGCACAGGTAAAAAATTCAAGCGATATTCCAATTTAACACAACATCGTAAGCGTCATACCAAAATTTTGGTGCGCAAAAAGGAATACGTGTGCCACTGCGGCGAGGTGTTGCCCTCAAAGGCACGCTTTCTGTGGCATAAGGAAACGCATGATTTGAAGCCGAAATGTTGTCCGTATTGCTGCGATCGGTTTGTGCACGCTAATTCATTACGCCGACATATTCGGCTAGCCCATTCGGATAAATTTGATTATGCTGAGCCCATGGAGTGCCCCATGTGCAAGCAGATCTTTGCCAAGACATCGATCAAGGCGCACATGGCAACACATTCAACAGATCCGCAATATGATTGCGCTATCTGCAACAAAAGCTTCTCCACAAAATGGAATCTCAAGATACATTCGTGGGTGCATGCCAATCGTACGGCCAAACCCTTTAAATGCGAATACTGCCCCAAGGCATTTGTGCGTGAGCTGGACTTTAAGAATCACATGAATGCACATAAACAGATCAAGCCCTATACGTGTGAGTATTGCGGTTGCAAGTTTATACGCAAATACAACTATATGCGGCATCGACGGGAACATCATGGCAAAAAGAAGTTCACGTGTGACCAGTGTGATAAATCCTTCCATCGTCATTATTATCTGATCGAGCATCGAAGGATTCATACTGGTGAGCGGCCTTTCCATTGCACCATCTGTGGCAAGAGCTCCACCACGAAGACCAATCACAACAAGCATCTGAAGATTCATCATTCGCGTGATCCTTTCACTGTGGAGGTCTAAAAATCTAATTACTATGACTAACTAATTATCATAACTAAAGAAGTTTAAATCATTCAAATTAGCTAGCTGTTTATGGCTCTTCTCTGTGTGTGTGTAATTTGTGTCTGTGGTTAAATAACGAAACAAAAACAAACTAGTATTACTTATCGAACTATATAAATATATATATACATACATATATATATATATATATACAAATACAATATACATAAATATCTATGTATAGTTTACATATGCGAATGCCAATTCTTGATAAACAAAACAAAAATAAATCAAATTATATCATAATAATAATAATAATATTAATGAAAACATTTTACTAATCTTACATTTTGGATGTGGTTTAAGAGACTTAGCTAAATGTGAAAGTGTTCCCCCCCCCCTATTTCCTATTCCTAATACACGCACGCAACACACACACACATACCACACACACTCACAACTGTAACACTTTGCTTTAAACACAATTTTCAAATTGCTTTAATTTTGTTTAATTATAAAAACATTCTTATCCATTAGCGAAATGACATGCCTAGTTCAGTGCAATATACATTTTATCATTATCATTTAATTTTAATGCTGTAATTATATTTAAGCATCTCAACTTTAGTTTGGTAACTTTAATCATTAAACATTATCAATACTATATAAATTTATATAAATGTACACATATATATAAATATATATATGTTTTATGCAAACAAAACACAAATGTAGTTAATTTAAGTTAGTTGAAATTGAAATTTTGAGTTTTCGAAACTTGAGCACATTCTAAAGGCCACCCAATACAACACACAGACACAACAAAATCTGAACAAGAACAGCTAATTTTATTATGCTTTATGAATAATATTTAATATATGTTTTCATCCAAAATAAAAGAGACACAAAACTCTGCCAGCGATCGAACGTAAACGAACACAACTGTCATATTAAATAAACCTTAAAAAAAAAAGAAAAACAAAAAAAAAAGTACACAATTTCTCGATGTATGTATGTAGAGTATATACTTATTTGATTTGTAGTAGTTGCAACTTCTCTAGGCTATTTTCAATAATTGTTTTTGATGGTTTCTCGATTAAGAAGCGCGATTAGTTAAAATTTCTAGTTTTTAAGTGAAAAAAAAACAACACAACAGCATAAGCATTACGAGAATTAAATTAATAATTACATTTACATTATAATATGGAAAACAAAACTGAAAAAAAAAACTTTCAAATATTTACAACTTACAAATTTCAACGAGAATTAATGGAAAACAAAACCATTTTGTGGAAGAAATAAATGCAATTTATGGATAATTATAAAATCTTTAATTTGTTGTTAGTTTTTGGGGATGTTTTATTGAAAAATAAGAAAATATAAATGCATAATAAAAGAAAGGTTCAATACACATATTCCAAATATGTATATAAGTCAATTTAAACGATTTACAATTTGAAGTTTTGTTTTGCTTTGTTTTTTTTCTTCTTTTTTTTTTTATTCAGTTTTTAAAAGCATTCCGTTGTCTATTAAGGGTTTGTAAAGTAATGTAGTGCTTGATTCATTCGCAAAGATTTCGACCTCAAGCAGTTTGAAAACACCTCGAAGAGCATTGCTGGATGTAGAAGGTTTCGGTTCATTATTGCGATCATCACTACCGTCGTCAGCATGATTAGGTGGATAGAAGACACGCGCAAAGACAGTGCGATATTTACATAGCCTGGAATGGAGTAACTGACGCACAGATGACTCACAAAATTTTTTGTTCGTTTGGACTCCACGCAACTTGACGAGAAAGGAACGCTGTGGGAACATAAAAAGTTGTTTGGGCATAGTTTTTAGATCAGCATAGAGCACCATTTCGGAATCATGAAAATCAATATAGTACACTGTGGCTTGTTGAGAGTTTTGATGCAATTCCTTGACAATAGCACGATACCATTCATTATCCTTGGTGTAGCGTGCCAGACACACTGCGTCCAATTTAATGGGATCCAATGGTGTTGCCTTATTAATCAATGCGCGTGTTTCCTGGGCCAAAATAACATCCTGTTTGGCAAATTCGGTGAGTCTTGGCGATATTTGCAGCTCTGTGGCGGATACCACCCTATCGATTCTGCACTCAAATTGGTGAATACCCGCTGGTAGAGTTTGCTTTTTAATGGAATCAATGCGATTATGGTAGGAACGATCTGTGGAACTATCCAACGGTGTGAAATGAGATAGCTCGATTTCCTGCTAAGTGACAAATCTGTTAGTTGCAACTGCACTAGATTT